>JALNIO010000530.1:87236-98657 GCA_023509875.1 Rugonectria rugulosa
TTATACGATGAGGAAAGTTGATATATAGATGAGATTTAAACTTGAATTAAACATGTCCAGCCACCAACTCTAAAGTCCTCCTTAGCTGGAAGTATTCCGCCCCCATCTTTCAAAAATAAGCGACCACCCAAACACGCTACTAAGATGGCACCGCTTGCACAACCACCTTGGACGCTCAACACAATGAACAATTTACAAAAAATGGCAAAGTAATCAGCAAAACAAAACATACAACAGCGGGGATTCGCTAGTCGTCACCGACCTAACTACTAATCCGCCGGTTACCAGCTTATCTATGGGGGAGCAGACGAGACCCCGAGCTCCCTGGCACCTATGGTCGTATGTGCTGGAGGATGCTGGAACTACGAGGTAGAAGCCCAACTAAAGCCGTGCTTTGGGCATACATGGTCAGAGGCAAGCCAAGTACTTTTCAGACACTACGAGCGGTCACTGATGAAGAATACCTGGGAGTATTGAGGGTCATCTGAGCTACTGGGCAACGTAGTTTCTCTAGAAACACCATATTCGCAATACAATCCAGTGAGTGGTGGATACCTAAAGTGTGAGTGAGACACTCGCAAGAGACACTTGCAAGAGACAGTCGTATTGTTGGAATGATACATAGGTAGCAGAGGTCAATTGGGTTGAATACATAAATCCTCTCGTAAACCAACAGAGTGAATCTTTTCTACAATAGAGCTGGGGGTATTACAAAATTCGTATTGGGTTCATGTCTTTCGTAGTCGAATCTAGTATCCGATCCAATCTGCAAGATGCCAGTGCGGGGGGTATGATGAACGGAATGTTCGCAAATCAAACAAAAACAACAGACAAGGACCAATGTCCTGCCTCATCCACCTTTCTCCTGTACTCCTTTCTTGCTATGCAATTCCCTCCGCATTCCAACAAGTAATTGTCTCCACAAAATGCTGCGAATGTTTTTGTGTCCTGGTGGCCAACCTCCAGAGTCCATAAATGACAACGCCTCCTCTCTTCCTGGTCAGGCATTCTATGCTGAGTGTGCTGTCCATGCCCTTCCCGAGACCAAAAGAAAAACCTATGTACCGAAGCGAACAGTCCTCCGCAGAAGGACTTCTCCTCTACGCCCAGCCCAGCATCTCGAGAGTGCCACGGGCTTCTGACGCTGCCATGCCGCTGACAGCAAGCTGCCGCACTTGACTTCCCTTCCGAAGACGCTGCAGTCCGGCAGCGACCTTCCAACTCTCCGACTCGTCAATGACAAACGTGTACCGCTTGCCTTCTTGGTCGCGTATCGTGGCTCGGAGAACATGCAATCCCTTAGATTTCCATTCGCCGGTCTGTCCAGTTGGTGATGGCACGTTAGTATCCTTGAATTTCCTCTCGCATGAACTGAAACGACAACATTCATTGCAAGCACGCAACATTTCCTTCAGGTACAAATCGGCTTCGTTTCCCGTGAGGGGCTTCGTTCGCGCTCGAGATGCCGCCATCTTGAAGTACGGGTTGTTCTGAATTCCGGGGGTAGGGGAAGGGGACGATAACGAATTCAAACAGTGGGGGGGACACCATACCTCAACTTGCTTCAGGGTCCAGGCCTTGACATCCCACTCTCGCTGGGGTACGCTTCGGACATCATCATCAATGAAGAGACCCTCGGTCGTGATACGGAGGATCAGGCCATCAGTGACTGAACCAACTCCAGAGATGAGCTGGCTGGCCGGGGTCTTGGCGTACTGATTCATGAACAGATACACAGCGGAGATTACAATCTTGTCAGGGTCATCAGTCGTGTAAGCGCCACGTACAGATGGCGGAGGTGAGGTTCGCGCCGTACTGTGGGAGGCGGCCCAAGACGACTCGGACCCCAATGAAGAAGCAGACTTTTTGTGCTGCGGCTTCTTGGCCTTGTCGTATGGCCGATAGGAGCTTTCGGTGCTTACACCATTCACGCCGGATCTGGCACTCGAAGGAGCAGGCTTCTTCGGGGTCGATGACGACGCAGTTGTGCTGGTAGCTGGCTTCTTTGTGGAGGTGGAGGATGGTGCAGTGCTGGGAGGGGGATTCCTGGAAGCCGATGAAGTTGTCGACTTGGGAGCAGCTGGGGGGCGGCCATTTGGCCACATACTTATCCTTTCGCCGACGCCGGCAAAAGCGTAGGTTCCTCCTGTTCGAGGAGACTGGGATGCCTTCTCCTTCTCAGCTTGCTCCTTTTCAGCCCGTTCTCGCTCAGCCTTTTCCCTCTCCGCTTGCTCTCTTGCTGCCTTTTCCTTCTCAGCCTTTTCTCGTTCAGCCTTCTCCTTTTCGGCCTGCTCCTTTTGCTTCCGCAACTCTTCGCGAGCACGGGCTTCGTCTGCTTCCTTCTTCCTCAGCGCTTCTCTTTCAGCAGCGAGCTTTTTTCTTCGCTCCTCTCTCTCTTGAGCCTCCTTCATTTTCTTCTCCTCCTGTTCCCGAGCCTCTTTTTCCCTCAGGGCCTCACGTTCTCGGGCCTCCTTGGCTTCCTTCTCCAAGCGTTCACGTTCCCTCCGTTCTTCTTGGAGTTTTTCGGCCAATTCTTTCGCCCGCTGTTCTGCCTCTAAGCGCTCTTTCCGCTCTCTAGCCTCTCGTTCTCGTCGTTCTTTTTCTTTTTCACGCTCCTGGCGTTCTTTGGCATCCTTGGCTCTCAATTCGGCCAACCTTCTTGCAGCCTCTTCACGTCGCTTTTGCTCAGCTTCCTTTGTCTTCCGTTCCTCCTCTCTCCTCCTCATTTCGTCCCTTGCTTTCTCCCAAGATCCTCCCCTTCTAGGAGAGTCCGTCTTGGAAGGTGCAGGAGAGGGTTGACGAGAAGGACGACGAGAGGGTCGAGATTGAGGAGGCGGAGTTTGAGGAGGCGTCTGTGGAGGTGGTGGACGAGCCTGAGGAGGTGGTTGTGGTGGCGGCTGAGGGTCAGATTCCGGATCCGGATCCGGCTCGGGCTTCGGTGGTGGCGGCTGAAACTCCGGAGGAGGGCCCTGTTCCCATGAGGTCTTCGGACCACCTTGCTGAGGAGGGGGTTCATCGCGAGGTGGTGGCGGTGTCCTGTTGCCGTGTGGGGGAGGAGGCGGTGGCATGTTAGAGTTGGGTGCCGACCTGGAGCTCGTTCCTCCGAAGCCTCCTTCACTACCATGGCCGCCGGAGGCGTTACGACCATTACGAGGGTCCCGCTGCTGTTGTATTCTTCCAAGACTCCAAGCACCGAATCCAACTCCTATAATGAGCATGGACATGGCCATGTTTCCGAGTCCTTGGAAGTTGTCCCACCAAGTCCTAAATGCAGGAGCTAAGCTCTGGAACAAAACGACGAGTATGAGGGCCGAGGCAAAGCCGGCTGCGAAGCTATTGACATTGGGTTGCATAGACGGCAGGTAGAGGAAGCCACCCCCAGAGGAGTGCTCAGGGATGACAAAAATGTCATATTTCCCGGGCGGTAACCCAGACCCCTTTGGCACTCCGCCATGAGGCGGAGGCGGTGGAGGACCGCTCATTGCTTTCGATCAGTACCGGTGTTTCTTTTTGAATCGTCTCGAAATTCGAACCGGAGGTAGGGTTTAGGTTGGCAATGGCATATGACTATACGAGTTTTGAGGAAGCCATCCAGGCGGGTCGATGTGAGCTAATTGGGGGTTGTTAGCTGATGATGCCGAGGAAATGGAAGAGCAGTGGAAGAGCAGCGCCTCGTCCTGCAAGCAACTCTTGAACGGAGCATCAGGCCAAAAGACTTCTTTGTCGAGATTGCGTCTTCGCTTGCTCAATTGAACCGCTGTGGTGGGATCTGAGGTTGTACGACTTACGGGAAGAGAATGGGGGGGATTGTTGAAAACAAACTCCAAAGCTCCCAAGACCAAAACCTGCACAAAGGACAAACAAAATAAAGGGTTCAGCAGAGCGAGGATTTGTGAAGCGGGAAACAGAGCAACCAAGCGGTGCCTTGTTGCTGATTCTGGGGAACTTGTTGAGTTAGTAGGGGGGTCTGGGGACGAGGGAAGACCAGGATCTTCAGGAGTTGGAGGAAGGGGAGAGAATAAGGAAGAAGAAAAGCCGCAATGTCGTGGTTAGACTTCTCCGGCCTGGTGGAGGCAAGGTCAAAGGAGGCGGAGACTCGAGGAAAGTATGAGGGACGAGGGTGTTGCCGTATCCGCAGGTATGTACGAAGTAATACGGGTAAGAAAGCAATGACGGGAGGTGTGGCAGCATACGGAGAACATGGAAGGCACGGCCAAGGCCTGGGCAACAGAACCTTGCCCAAATGTGAGGAAGGAGTGACCTTGTTGTTTACTTTCAGGCGGTTTGGGGAAAGTCCGCGGCGGGCGGGACGGGGAGCGGGTTGACGGGTTGACGGGGCTAGAGAAAGCAGGGGTCGACTCGCAGGTACCATGCAGGTACTTTTTGGCGGCTGAGTGACCTGAGGGACCACCAGCGAACTCTGCGCAGTTGTCCTCAGTTGTCCTGAGCAGCCGAGTCCCATTGATCCACTGCCAATGCTGACGCTGCTCCATTGGCTTTCCCAGCCTCCACAACAATGAGCCTCTGTTCAAAAAGTATTACGAGAGGGTCTGCTGGCAGAAATTGGTTTGTCCAAGCAATCTGTTATGGCCGTGGCTAAGGCCGTGTCCATTTGACAACCACAGGCATAACTTACGACGAACGCAAACAAAGACACCGAAAACGAACGTGTATGTCGAAACACAGTTTGCACAAAGAGAATACAAACATTTCCAGAGCTCCCGTCGCCATGACAGGCAGCGTCGGCGTCCTGTTCTTGGACAGCCTGCCCCCCGAAGAAACCCAGTGGACCGTCGACCCAGAGCGCTAGCGCTCATGAGGGGACCATGAGGGACCAGGTTGCCAGGCAGGTTCCACCCCAGGCACTACTGCGAAGGGACTCGCGCCAGTGGAGGCTTGGAGGCCATTCACCTGCTCAAGAGCCAAAAGTCTGAATGCACTCCAAGAACCAGCGGGAACGGCGGCGCCAATTGGGACGACAAAATTCTTGATTCTGTTCGATCCCTCCTGTTCGTCTGATGCCTATCAATTCAATCCAGCAGCCATTCAGAACCAGGCATCCGATCCAGTGGCAGAGTTCAAAGGCAGACTCTTCGGAATTGGCACATGCATGGTTCCCCGTTGCGGTTATGACCTGCAAATAGAGCAGCAACAGGCTGCCATGAATCAAATGACACGATGGCCTGAGCCTGAGTCGGAGATTCACTGTTAGCTGCCCCCCGCGACTGGACTGGACGGATCGGTGACTGCAAGCCCACGAAGCACTGGCTGATCGGCTGTGCGGCCTGTCTATCTCTTACACACCCACTTCACCCTCGCTTGGCTTTGATCGTGCCCGACGTCCCTCGTCTCCGCCACAGATGAGAGATATCTTTGGTTTTGCGTCTATTTGTCGACAGGTGAGACTTTCGTGCAGCTTGCTATTTCCGTAGTGCGTGAGTATCCAGCAGCATGCGCACGGAGTAGTACAGGAGGACAAACCGTTGGGCAATCCAAGACATGAGTTTGTCGCGAACTAAGACATATCCAGACCCTCCATGCTTCGAATAGAGTCAGCCCATGCCATTCTTCAAACCTCATCTCGTCCTTTCCCATATCGACAACTCATCCACCGTCCTGGCCGCCGCTACCGCCACGTCTTCTTTTCTGACCGTCCATTACCCGTACCTGCGAGGCCGTTGGACAACGAAGCCTCGACCGGGCTCGCCCGCCCCGGAAGCAAATAAAAAAAAAACTGAAAGAACAAGTTGTCCTTGTCTGGGTCTCCCCTGCTTGTCGCTCGACCGTCTTCTGTCCACCCTCATTATCCGTAATTGTATACATGGCTTCCCAGTCCAACCTAATAATGTTGCCTGCCCTTTGCCCCTCTCATTACGCGCGGGCAAGACCCTGGAAAATGCTCAAGCGCTGCAAACCATGAGAAAAGCAACGAGCGTTTGGCTGGATAAGCTCGTCCCAACTCTTGAACCCTCCTCGGCCTTCTCCGGAATGCCTCTGCGTTGTTCTGATCTTTCCCCAGGTCCCCTATAACTAATGCGTTCTTCCTTGCCTCCAATTACTTGTTTGTCAATCCAGCTGTCAACGCCTCGGGTGGCTTGTTGCTTTGAATGGTGAACCACGTACTCCGTACTCTGCGTTGTCGTCCCCGTGCGTCCCCAGTGTTGGAGGGGCATTCACCATGTCATGCATCTGTCTGTCACTCATGGTGGTCAGTACGTTGTGGCGCACACCACCCCGGCAGATGAGATTTGCCAAACCCTTGACAAGGAGGAGATTTGTTGTTCTTGGTCCGTGTATCTATGCGAAATTCGAATCGAAAATGAGGTTGACGATGAAGTTGTCAAAATATTATGCGGCATAGGCTTAGAAGCCTTCGATATATGCGTGCATGATAGACGTCTGACTCATCTCTCCCACGTATTCTCAGCCCGAGCCAGCGTCTCTTCGTTGCGCAAATGTTCTCTCGTTGCCATCAATGCTTTGCCCAGCCTGTTTTCTCCCCAATGCCTCTCATGGGCCAACGCATGCTTCTCGGAATATCCAATTCCCCACACCCGGTCCCTCGAGGCCGCTTCACACAACATCCTCGTACCCGTTGCCAAGAGCTTCCCTCGGAGTCCTGGGTTCTGTCCGAACTTGGCAATGTTCCCAGTTTCGACCACGAGACTTTTGACTTGATCCCAGCTCTCATGCGTGAAGCCCTCGATTGCCTTGCCCAGTAGTTTCTGCTCCTTGGGGCTCGCCGTCGCCAGTATCTGAGCCTGGCGAGCTGTGTCGGCGAACCGCGCAGCCTTGCAATACATCATGAATTGCTCTGCGCAGTCAAAGGTGATGGAGCCATCCGGATCGGCTTCGTCCACAGGCCGGCCAACCAATTCAGAAATTCGGGTCTTGCTGACTGTGAATACGGAGGCATACCACTGACAGAATTCGCCATACTTGGCATCAGGCATGTAGAAGAATACAGGGCCGCCGTCTGTTTCCTCAGCCTGGGCTGGAGTGCCCGTCTTTTTCTTTGCCTTGGGTGCCATGTGGAACACAGAACAGGTAATACTCTGTGATGATGGGTTGCAAGCATACATTTCATACGGCTCAGATATCCTGTCCTTTTTATCTTCGCGGTTTTGAATTGATCACTGTGAAGCTTTGTCGAACCCTATCCTCATGCAGTCACACCGGGGACCTTCCCTCAGGTAAAGTTGTGTTTCTAAGGCCATGACGAAGTATATGCGAGCAAGTACCTATGTAGGTAGGTAGGTAGGGTTTCAAGGGATTAAAGTTAAGGTTGACTCTACAAGTCAAAGGCAATTGCACTCGAATTGGGTTCCTTCTGACTTGTTTGAAGGTATTCACTAAGGTCGCGACCATTGATCCTGAGATACCAACGGAGTAATAACACACCCGTCAACTCGGGACCGATGACAGCGGATGACACCCTCCAAGATCCCCTGCACTAAACCCCTCCCAAACCCCTCCCAAATGTCACCGTAAGATGTCTTTCCAGCCTCAGCTTCGAGCCCGACCGCCCAACACACACACACACACAATCGTGTCCATAGGCAACAGCAACACCATCAACACCCTCGTCGGCTCGCATCAACTTGGACTTCATCGCCACGATGGATTCCACGTCGACACATTCGAGCCAAGCGGTGAAGATGGTCGCGGCGGCGGTCACGGAAAACTGCTCCACCGCGTCACAAGCTGCAAAGTGAAGGCTAGGCGGAGTCGACGGAAAGCCTCGACAGCACAAAGGGCCGTCGTCCAAGCTCCCGACAACCGGTTCCGCGGTCTGGCTGCGTACGAAGTACGTATGAAGTGCGTGGGGTTGAGATTCCCTTCATCCAACCATCCTTTACTGCTCCCCAAGCAAGCCAAGGCAAGATGGTGGTTTTTTCTTGTTTACAAGTATCTGCAGCGTGGCAAGATGGAGTTTACCAGGAATTTCGAGACATTGGCTTCACGACGATCACCATGTTTCCCCCTAGGCCCCTCCTTGCTTTTTCCTCAAACACATGACGCAAAGACTTTCTCTCTTCCATCAGTCCATCGTTCGCGGCTGGAGGGGCAGCCAAGCCAAGCCCAGACCGCAGGACGTGGTTGGAAATTGAAAGGTCATTTGGTCAAATTGCGTTGCCTGGCAACCAGTGGAGGGTGTGTGATCGACCCTGCACCAAAACAAAACGAGAGAGGAGAGAAAAAAAAGTTATCCACACCTGTCTCAATTCCACGCGACTGGAAGCGAGACGACGGCTAGTGACGTAGCCTGGGGCTGTGGGAATGGGAACCCTCCATCCTGTGTCAATTGGATGTCTCTCCTTGTCTGCGTGTCTCTAGCGTGCTGCAACTGACTGGGGGAGCTGCATCTTTAGCGCCTGTTGTCTGAAGAAAGAAGAAGAAAAAGGAAAGAAACGAGCTTATGAAATGGACCCGGTCAGTCACTGACTGAGTTCCCAGAGAAAAGAGATCCTGAGGTGCCACTGAGAGGCTTGCTACCACCACATCCTCTGGCTCCTCCAGGAGAAAGGAGGCGAAATCAATCGTTATGCCGGCAGACTGCGTCCTATTCGTCCCTCGTCTTCTACTTGTGTCCTCGACAAACGCAGGTTCACTGCACGATGCCGCCGTACCCCGGATCCCAAGTTACAGTGACAGAAGACAAGACGGACTGCTTTGAGTGACAGCAAAAAACGTTGGATTTGAGACAGGGGTTGGAGCACAAAGTACCACCCAGGTATTCCCAGACCCTTGTCTAAACGAAGTACCTCACCGGTACTTTGTCGAGTCTCAGTGCCACTACACAGCAGACACGCAGCTAAGTCGAAATCCATTTGCACACCCATCTAGTTGTTCTCGTCCTCGTCTCTCGACACGTGGGACGGTCGCATCCATTCTCTCTAGGATGATAGTTGTTGTCTTTGTTTGCGTCTCCAGATGATGATACTGATACTAACTGTCCAGTTGTGTGGTGTTGCCAGAGTTGACTGTGCATGATGGTGGTCGCAATGTTTTCAATCGTTCGAGTTGCCAAAGAAACGATCCGAAGAACACGACGTATCGAAGCGCGTTATGAAGTTTTTCGAACATAAAGTAAACATTGAACATTGAGATTCATGCAGTATAGCATCACAGCATCAAGACATTCTCATCATCCCACCTAAGGCCACAGATGCATTTACCATGCACTTGCAAGATCAGGCACGTCAGGTTATATCAAGAAAGCCAAGTCATCAATTTAAACAGTCGCTACTTACATGTTGAGTCCTTATGCATAGCGTGCTGGAAAGATACCATTCTCCATACAAGTCCCAAGAGTTCGCCGTCCCGTTCCCAAATGCAGTGCGCCTCATCTAGAAATAAAAGTCTCCCGGACCTCCTCCTCCATGTCCTCCGGTCGGGACAAGCAATGTGACCAAATCAGCAACCCATGAGATGCATACAAGTATTGTCTTGACAGTCCACAGCCACCATACTACAACCTGGACCACGAAGAGGATGATCTTGACGAACAGGCCCAACAGCCCTAGTCACAGCCGCTTGAGACGGTTATTGGCAACCTTGATCTTGGCCTGCAGGCGGGTTTCGTCCTCGTCCAGCCTGTCCAGCATCTCTGTCTGCCGCTCGACTTCCTCGTTGATTTGCAGTCCCATCTCCTTTTGCCGCCGGATGATAGCCGCAAGCTGGTCGATCTGCATATCCTGCGCCTGCATCTCCTGCTTCTGCAGGAGGAGAACACCTCCGTTGTCCAGCTCCCGCGTCTTGTCCGTCTCGGGCAAGGGAGCGCCCAGCACTCGGCCACCAGGTCTCGCGCCCCGGAGAAGAGCAGCCTTGTCGGAGGATGAGGCTTGTCCTTGGCTGGCGCCTCCACGCCCGGCTGCAGCCGTCGAGCTCGGCATGCTATTGGAGATCTTGTCCAGGCCCTCGCGTTCGATGCGAGCTTGGGAAACCAGGTCCCGGCGTCGACGAAGCTCCCCCTCGCCCAGGCGGCCCGACTCCTGCATTTTCCGTAGTCCGTCAGCCAAGGTCGCAATCAGTGTTCCCGACTTCACGAGAACCCTCTTAGCTGCGGCGCCCGCTTCCGCGGCTGATGTAGAGTTGCCGCTGTCCACGGCCGCATCCCGCTTAGATAGACATTGTCTTGCCTCGTGTAAATGTTGTTTGAGGTCTCTGTGAATGTCCAACCAAGTTCCCGGATCAGCCGCTCCCACCGCCGCGCTCTTCAGTCTGCCAGCCGCCGAGACGGCCGAACTCGTTGCGCTCGGGCTGGGCAGGTTCAAAAACGTCCGCCAGGCCGACGTGTCCCGCCACCTGCGATCGGGCGATTCTGCGATTGCGCGTAGGTATTTCTCGAGACCAGCTTGGCGGTCCTTGGCGAGCTCCGGCGAGTTGACTGTCGACTTGAGCCAGTGTTTGCCGGGTAGGGGCTCGGGGGGTGCAGCCCCGACTTGCTCGACAAGGGTCTTGTTGAGAGCGTCAAAGTCTGAGTATCGTTTCTGTATAACAAAGGAACGGAGAGGTAGGCGGAGAGTGATGTTGTATAGAGTATAGGGTTTCGATGAGCCTTCGTCGGATACGCTCGTGGACGGGATGGAAATCTCGGGTGGCGGTGCCATGATGGGGGAGTCTCCCTTGTGCTTCTCAGTAACAATGCGCCGGATGGTTCGCGTCAAGTCTTCGGGTTTTTTTCTTTCGTCACGATGAAGGAATAATGCAGTTAATCGCGTCTAAATACAGAACATGATGCAGTTCAGGTCGACGGGCGGGAAAGGGGACTTGGGCATGAAGAATGGTGGATGAATGCGTCATGACGGCCGTTGCTCACGAGCAGCATGGAAATGGCTGGTCCACTGACGTATTGGGCCCAGAAGGCTCTTGGTGGGTTTAGTGCACCCTTTGACCCTGCAGCCTGCCACAGCGCTACCTGAACCCACTAAGCTGGATGTAGAGGGTGCCTAACTGGGTGCTGCGTAGTAACTAGGATGTGCGTCTATGCGACCACTCAGACGATGAGCATGCGACGCATCCTTTTGCTCAGCTGGACGGAGTCGTGTGGCCCATTTCTGTTCCTGTTCCTGACGGTCTCTGGATTGGTTCCTAGATGGCTACTAGGATGCTCCTTGTTTTGGTGCCTATGGGCACAATGCGAAATTTCTGTTTCTCACTACATGAATGCCATAATTTCTCAGTTAAATGATATCTAAATGATCAAAGTGTTATGAGTGTCATTTATGAGGATTTACTTGTTCAAACACAGATTAAAAATCACACCTTAGAGAGTGATCATTGTACATATGATCATTATAAACTGGACGCCTTGTTTTGATGCAATAGAGAGGCACTTTGATTGAGGTAGATACCTACTTTGCATCATCTTACCCTAAAGTAAGCCAGTAACGTTCAAATTGAGATCCTAGATTCATC
>JALNIO010000531.1:0-31996 GCA_023509875.1 Rugonectria rugulosa
AAACGGCCGTTTGGACGGCCTGATGGGGATTGTCCATTGGCATCAACTCCTTGTCATCTCTACTGGTTAGACGGCGTCCAGATAGTTGGCGACGTTGCGGCTTATCAAGTACAATAAATAAATAAATAAGGGTGTGACCTACGTTTAGTAATAGTCTTGTTAATAAGACTATTAGAACTACAGATTCGGGGATCGGGCCTATAGCTCCTCGGGGGGCCTCTCGAGTTCGCCATTCTCCTACGTTGTATCCGCAATCCAGGGGAAGCCCTGGTTGAAGCCCCAAGCATCATCTCTGCTCGACGACGTCAAGACGGTTGAGACAAAGTCACAAGACAGAGACGCATTACTGCCGAGGCAGCTCATGAACAGCACCGTATTGGCTGTAGGCATCATCTAGCTCTCGCACACAGTCCTACACAGGCTCAGACATCTCATTCGGTTCAGCACCTAGACCAAAATCCCGTACTTGGATCAAAATTTCTTGAATAGCTGCCTGAACTATGTGTTCAAGCCATCAACAGACTCGACGTCAGCTTCATATGAGAGCAACCTAATATGGTCGCATTGCTCTTTCGAGGCACAGTACAGTACACCTTTGGTAGCAACCCATCCCAATGTTCTATTATACAGCCAGACTAACAAAATGCGTGGATTCGACTCATATCCCGCTGAACTTCCCCTTTACCCATCGGATATTATCCTGTCCTCAATCGGGGACTGGTGCTTACAGCAGCATGCGTCGGGGGTCCTCGACATACTCCTTCACCTTGACAAGGAACTGCACAGCTTCTCTGCCATCCAGCAGTCGGTGATCGTACGTCAGTGCAAGATACATCATCGGGCGGATCTCAATCTTGCCGTTGACGGCAACGGGGCGCTCCTTGATGGCATGAAGACCCAGGACAGCACTCTGTGGCAGGTTGATAATGGGGGTTCCCATGAGTGAACCGAAAACGCCACCATTGCTGATGGTAAAGGTACCACCAGCCATATCCTCAATTGTCAACTTTCCGTCGCGAGCCTGTACACCCATGGTCAGAACCACACTTCAAGATGCTGAGCCTTGCTAGGGAAGACAAACCTTCTTGCCCAGGTCGGCAATGGACTTCTCAATGCCAACCAGATCCAAGCTCTCGACATTTCGGACAATAGGGGTAACGAGGCCCTTCTCGGTGGCAACAGCAATGCTAAGGTCGACGTAGTCTCGGTATACAATCGTATCGCCGCCGTTTGGTCCTTCGATGGAGGCGTTGACGGCAGGGATATCGCGCATGGCAAGAACGGCGGCTCGGGAAAAGGCGCTCATGAATCCAAGCTTCACACCAGTCTTCTTGAGCACATCGTCCTTGTAGAGCTTGCGGAAGTCCATGATGTTGGACATGTCGACCTCGTTGAAGGTGGTGAGGGAAGCAGCTGTGTTCTGGGATTGCTTGAGACGCTCGGCAATTCGGAGTCGCATGCGGTTCATTTTAACCTAGACTGGGAATTAGCGCAATCACGAGCTTGACAGCAGACGTGAACCATACCCGGCGCTCTTCACGGTTGCCCAGGGTAGGGCCGCTGGTAGAGGCTGCAGATGACGTCTCCTTCTTGGGCTGTCGGGGAGGCTCGGGCTTGCTGGCGGCGGGAGCAGACTCCTTCTTTGGCTCAGGAGTAGGCTCAGGTTTTGACTCTTGCTGCTCCTGCTTGGGTTCAGGTTTTGACTCTTCCTTGGGAGCATCCTCCTTGGGGCTCTCCTCGGGAGCAGCCTTCTGGTCCCCGGAGGGAGCACCGCCAGACTCGAGACGAACAATTTCCTGGCCAACAACGACAGTATCGCCCTCACTGACGAGGAGCTCCTTAATAGTGCCAGCCTCGGGAGCATTGACAGCAACATCGATCTGGGGGTGCGTTAGAGTGGTGTGCATACGTTGACTATGCTCTTTATACCTTGTCCGTCTCAATCGTAGCGATTTCTTCGTCGGCCTCGACGTAGTCGCCGACAGCCTTGGAGAATTGGCTGAGACTACCTTCTGAAATGGACTCGGCCATCTGGGGGACCTTGACGACGGTATCGGCGTAGGTGCGAACGGTCTGCATCATCGAGGGCAGCATGATCATGGCAGGGTGGCTTCGGGGACGCAGGGCGCGGGCGCGCACCGGCACCATGCGGGCGGCGGTAGCTAATCTTCGCGACAGCATCGTGGCGGATGTGGAGGCGGCGGGAGGAGGATTATCGGAGAGAGAGGAGAGGCAAGACTGGGTACACCAGGTGAAGAGTTCGTGATGCAGTTCCAAGTTTGCGAGGTGCCTACCTTATTATATCTAGTGGACCAAGTGGATCACGTGTGTCAGTGTGTCAGGTAGCGATTGATACCTTTTCAGCGCGCTGCTCTGCAGGTCACAAAGGTAATAATAGAGCTCAAAAGTTTCCAATGCATTAGATTTTAAAAACTTGGTTCTCCCAAAGCTCTTGGGGCTTCGCATACAGCCCAATAAGAGCATGTTTACAAATGCTAATACAGCGTTTTCGCGTTGGAAAAAGTACCTCCATCTTCTACTTTCAAATCGTGCATTGGAGATTTTTTATCTTTATTACCCTTGTGACCTGTGCTACCCCCCTGACCAATGATGTTAACTCTACAGTTACCTTGGTAAACAGAGTAGGAGCATCAAATGACAAGCACACAAACCCGCATCATGCGTCTCCGAACTCATCCTATCAACATCAGCTCTCAACCACGTTCGCCCACGCCTGACCCCAACAACTCTACTGAGCAAGCTCAACTTACCACCATGTTCCGCTTAAAGCCCAAGTAAGAGAAACCCAAGCTGGATTAGTAGACGAAGAACGAAATGTGAGGCCTGCACCTGGCACCTGCATCCGTCCAACTTGCCAACTTGGTACATGTACGGGCATCAAAGTCCGGCGGAAGTGCCCTCGGGGTTCCGCGTTGGCGCGCTAGTTGCTTGCGGGTCTCGTGTCGGGAATCGACAGCCAAAGTACCTGGTGAAGTACCTGGTGAAGTACCTGCCGGTGTTGCATTTTTACAGGATTTTACAGATGCTGCATAAAGCTCGGACTCCTGTTAGTGCGCAGGAGGGTCATCATCTCGGTCTGCGTGGCTATTCACCCGCAGACCGATGACCGAAGGCATAGCCGATGCGCCCAATTGCAGCCGACTTCTCCCGTTTTCTTAGAACCGACGTTCCCGTTTTGATCAGGTGCGGTGAAAGGGTTGGAGAAGCAACACTGGATCTTGCTTCCGAGGAAGCCGTACGAGATGGATACAAATGCAGAGGGCAGGTGCGACGCAGTGACGTACCGGGCCTGCACGACACGCTCTAGTTGAGGCGACGAATGATAATCGCTGCATCCGTACAATACAAATATATCCGATTGTCCATTTAATTGGACACGTCGACACTCCTCTGCTGACTTGGTGCGAACATCCACATACACTCTGTGACTTTTACTTTTTGCATTAAAGTTGGGGGAGGTTGGAATATCTTTCTCCCCCTGTATCCCTCCATCGGCCAAACGTAATGACTTCTCCGCTATTGGCCACGTTCCTTGCGGAGTATCGGTACTGTGTATCCCATACGGAGTAGGTACTTGTACTGTACGGAGTAAATCTCATCGTCCTGCGCCCACTTATCTACCCCGTAGTTCTAGAAAGTAGATCCGGGCGTGGTTTCCTGAATAATGGCATCACCTGCACGTTACAAAGTACAGCCTGAGGCCGAAGATGATGAATTCATGGGAATGCATTCATCAACTTCAACCTCAGCTCCATCTTCCATTCCAACACAGGCTACAACTAGTTATGCGATACTCCCTCGCCCAGTCTTGGAAATTCTGTGCTGCCGATCCGACACAACAATGCAGCAGTTACCAAGAAGCATCATACCTAAACAAGGGGCTTACTTCGATCCCTGTCCAACACACGTTCACTCAAGTAGGACAACTCCAATAAACGAACACGCATCTCATACACCCTAGACGTACACCAAACATATTTCTTAATCATGAGCGAACCGATAGCTCCCACTTGGCTACTGCAATGCCGGCGCAATTGTCATCCTCGAGTCTCCATCCAAGTGTCCTCCTCGCACAACTCTCCTACTCCCACTAGTGAACCCGTCGCCATCCCTCAACACCACTCTAGGATCTCTGTCAAGAGCCTCATTTCACCGATTGTCTCTTGCCAAACCTTTTCTTGAATCGCTACTCCATTACCAGAAGTCATCTCCTTGCTGGGCCTAAACATAATGTCAGCATCCGGTTTTAATGCCAGTAAATTTCTGGACCTACTCCATGAGATCCATATCAGCAAGCATCTCACCATGAGACTCGCTGCCGACGACACCGGCCGCGTTCAATCCCACCCACCCGCCGACCTCAACCTTGCGGGCGCGAGCTGCCGTGAGAAGTCTCACCGGCAGCCGGAAATACCATGGGAGATCATCATTGAGCGCAGTCTGGACCATGCCTGGACAAAACTGATTGGCAATGACCCTGGATGGAGAATATCTCTTTGCAAGCTCACGAAGAAATAGGCCCACCAAGAGCTTGCTGTCGCCGTATCGAGTCATGGAGTTGAAGCCTTCGGGGCTGTCAAGGAAGGCTATAACTTGCTTTGAAGAGCTGCGTCCAAAGTCATCATTGAGTATGCTGTTGGACGCGCTCATCCGACTTCCAGTGAAGGTGACCCGGGAGGGTCGACCTCCTCTGGCAGCAGTCTTCTCCAGGAGAGGCAGCAACCCAAAGAAGAGCAGGACATTGGAAAGGTAGTTGACCTGCAAACTCTTTTCGTGACCGTCGACTGTGACGCCGCGCTTTGGTGTTGCTATCCCCGCGTTGATCATGACAATGTGCAGGTCCGAAACTTGCTCCTGAACCTTGGCCACGAACTTCTGCACGCTGGAAAACGACGCGAGATCGATTTCCATGACCAATATGGTCGCATCGGGGTTTGCCTTGCGAATCTCGTCGTTGGCAAGCAGAGCCGACTTGACGGCCTCGCCTTTGACAACATTTCGTACGCCCAGTATCACAGTCGATGCCCTGCGCAAGAGGTACTGCCGCGAGAACTCAAGGCCAAGACCAGAGTTTGCCCCTGTGACGAGAACTGCGCGCCCTGAGAAATCGAGGTCTCCGGGGAGGGGACGAACGGGAGGTTGCGAAAATCCCATGGCAATGGGCGGCTATGATGGTGCTAAGAGATATGATAGGAGGAGCAATTGCCAGGGAAGAACCATCTACTTATAACTTACATGACGCCTTATCGTACATGGCACACCATTTCGCGATTAAATCGAAGCTTTTCTTTCAATGAGCGGACTTGCATGAATCTAGCAACCCCCCTAGGCATCTAGGTGAGGATTGCACGTACCCTGGCGCCTCTCAACACCCATCGACGACCACATTTTGCGTCGCGAAAAACGCAAGATTATTCAGCCAGGACAAACACATCCACCGAATTCCTATTCCCTTCTTGGCGGATTTCGGAATAAATCAATACATGAACAAGGTCTGAATAGAGTGAGCAGTGGACATGAGTGGCCAGAAAAGGTTTTGCCTACTTGCCGTGCCGCGAAACGGTTCCCTACCCCAAGTCCGCTCTGTGGTTCCTCTCCGCAACCAACTCCGCCCGCTAGGTAATTAGGAGGTGGTTAATTCTACCCAAGCATCTGGGTTGAGCTTCAGCTCCGCACATATATAGTAGTTGTGACAAGCCGTAGAAAGTCAATGGGAAACGGAGCTGGGTAGAATGTCATTGGGAACCGGACCTGACTGTGTTGTGAGCATGCTACCTTATTTGTATGCAGGCGATGTCATCGAGGACAACTCTCCCTTTCTACTCGCATGACGCTTCGGGGACACAATCGCGCACAAACTTTTCTATTAGGTACGCTGTGGAATATCTCGAGGAGTCAAGAACCTTCAAGGACCTCTGTTCTTTTTTTTGAGGACAAACAAAATGATGGGTATATTGCAATACCAAGACAAAAGAACTCCTAATAACGACACCGTTCCAAGACCGAGATGGAATGCCCAACCAGTTACAAAAGAAAAAGAAAAGACTGATAAACCGACAAGAACCTTTCTTATCAAATAATCCCCATATTTATGTGTGCATATATGTATGTGTGCAACGTCATTATGCCAAAGTCACTTATTAGATTACATGTGAAGCTCGTCCGACCGCGTCGTCAACGAACGGTGAAGCCCCTGGAAACTAGGCACCGGACTCGCAAACTCGCTAATCGGCGACACCATGTCCACGATGCTTGATCGCGGCGTCATGGCCGAAAAGGTTTCCCAGGAGGGCTGCTGGTGATGCGCGTTCTCCTGCCCATCCTGACTGCCCGCAAACGCCAGACTCGACGTGTCCTGCGGTGATACTGACCACGCAGCGGCAGAGACGGCGGGGATTTCCTGTGAGGATTCCTGGGTGCTGCGTCGAGGCTGGCTGGTGGGTGCTTGGGGGATGATGCGACCTTCCACATGGGCGAGGCGAGATCCCTGGTGCCACCACTGGTCCTCGAATCCATTGTCCACTGTCACCAACGCTGCGGCCAAGGACTGCATCTCGCGCGCCTTGCCCTTGTCGCGATCGGTGGCTTCGGGTCGGAAAGGTGACACGACGGAAACCTCTGCATCATGGCGTGAACTGCCATGGCGTGAACTGCTACGGCGTCGGCCTTCTTCATCCTCATCGTACTCGCCACTCTCGTCTTCTGTGTAGCCTAGAGGAAAGGTCCAGGATGACCATGGCATACCCTCCTCGCCTAATCGGAATTGGTTGGGGGTGGCAGGCAGGGCTTTCCAGACTTCCGGTGCTGCTGGCCGCTGGTCTCTGGGGAGGTTGTTGGACATGACGTTTGTGGATGAGGAACCCGGATTGACATCCCAGGGACTCTCATTGAAAGGCGGAGGAGCCGATCGGCCACGTTCATGAGAGCTTCTACTTTGTGAACGTGAGGTCCGGCGAGGAAGTAAAGTCTCCCACTGCTGCTGGATCTGAGCATTGATTTGCTGCTGCCCCGGAGAGACACTTTGTGGTGGGGGAATCGCAACAATGTCTCTAGGGAATCTTGAACCTTGGGCAGTCGTATTTTGCGGTTGAAGATCTTGCAACTGGAATTGTTGCTGATCGTATTGCGGCTGAGCCACTATGGATGTGTTGTGAAAGTGTGAGTCGGCCAGATAGTTTGTATTCGGGGCAGGGAGCTGTCTGGGGAATTGGTTTCCGCGCTCGCGCATGCTCCTCGACATGTAGGTGATTTGGCGGTTCTTGGGGGCTTGACGGGGCGTCCACGAAACCCCAAACTCGAAGTGGACGTAGATGGCAGGCCTCTCTGCCATGACGGGGGCCGAAGTAGGAGGGGGCTCGAAGCTGGGGATGATGTCTGCCGAGAAGAGGCGATTGAGACTGGAGGCGGAAGAAGAGCGCAGGCGGGAGAGTGCGCCGGAAGAAGCTCGATGCCGAAGACGTGAGCGATTGGCGGTGATGTTTTCAGGCTCGAGACGGGCAAGTTTTGATGAAGAGGGAGGAGGTGATAGCAGAGGTGGTGGTGGCGGTGGTGGCAGTGACAGTGGAGGTGGTGTTGATGTTGGAGTCGAGGCCGAAACGGAGACGGCGACGGGTGCGGAGGCCGGAGGCACGGAAGTAGGAGATGGGAGTGGGGGCGGCGGCGGAAACGGAGTCGAGTGCAGCGGCGACGGACAGGGGGCCGCCGAGGTAGCAGTAGTGCTGTAGTGGGAGGGGAGGGACGAGGTGGAGGACGAGGATCTGTGCGAGTAGGTCGAGGTGGCGGATGTGGTCGTGGTTGTACTTGTGTTTGCAGTTGTGCCCGATTCGGTCGAAGCTGATGTTGTCGTCGACGTGGGAGACGACGGCGACGGAGGTGCTGGATAGCTGATTGAATGTACAAATTGGGTCTGCCACCTCGTGCTCATGCTTTTTGAAAGAGAGAGGGAGGGCGGGAGGGCGAGGGAGGACGGGACTAAAGACGAGCGGCGAGGGCGAAGGCGAAGGCGAAGGCTTGGCAGCGCTCAGGTGGACAGGGATCTGGAGACGGGTGGAGGATGGGCCAGTCTTGGTGTGGTTATCGTGCTCTGTAGTGTGTGGCCGCAGCGGAGTGGTGTACTCGTAGGAATAGGTGACTACCCACGTAAGGTAGGTGCTGAGTAGTAGTTAGTTGGGTGCTGAGCTGAGCCTGAGCCTGGCTTTGAGCTGTGCGGAAGCTGTGCCGAGCTGTGCCTGTACTTGGTTTGTTGGGGGGGGAGGGTCGTCGCTTTGGTCTTGTGACGACAGTGTTGGTGAGAATGGGTAGATGAGTGGTAGATTTGCCACACTAAAGGAAGCAGAGCCAACCAAGGAGCCGGGATTGTTTTCTTTCTTCTTTCGTTTATTTTCTTCTCGGTGGGTGAAAACGAATAAACCATGGGGTTTGACTAATTTGCGGGAATCAACGTCAAGTTATGGGAATCTTTGGCCAATGTAGGAACAGTTGGATCGGATCAGCCGTCGATCGAGTATCTCTTGGTGCGAGTCTGGGCTCTGGTGGCTTTTGAGGCACACCATGTCTTGGTATGGAAGTGTCCTTTTCGTCTCTGCGAAGACGGAGGGGAGAAGAGGAACTGGCTTTTTGTGGCAATAACAACAGATGGCTTAGGACTCGACCTGGACCAGGGCCGTCTGGGTAGGGAGTACGTAAGTAATGGCAGTGGTGGTGGTGGTGATAGGAGGGGGAGTAGTAGCCGTCGTAGTGGCAGTCGTAGCAGCAGTAGCCGTCGTAACAATAGGGAGATACGAGATAGGCGGGCAAAGGCAAGAGACACCAGCTGGCTTGCAGTCAAGTCTTTTCCCTCACTCTGCTCTTGTTGTTTTAGTGGCGGCGCCCCGGGAGATTTCCCCTTGTGCTGCGGAAAGTTCCCTCTTTGGCGTAGAGTTAGTCTTTGGAATAGGAGGGTTGTCGTATGTATGTGTGTATTTCCTCGTCTCTGAAATATATTTCGTGCTCGTCTCTGCTCTCCGCTCAGGACTCGGTAGAGATTGTCGCGATTCCTTGGTTTACGTCTTCGTCGATGAGGGACTTGGCGATGATGCCTCTTGTCTCGGTCGACATATGTGACGACACCTGATGGACACTTCTTCACGCTCTGGCCTTCAACCAGACAACAACGAAAAAAAGTCAGTTCCTCGTCCCAATTCCAATCCCCATGCCTGACTCACCAGTCAGATTCCCGGCCTGTCGGTTTAGTTGGGCCTTAGTGCTGTGTGGCGGAGGATGAGGCGGCGCCCACGGTGGTGCCAGGCTGCTAGCCTTTCAGCTGAGATCTTTTCTGTCCAAAATACCTCGAACCAGGGCCGTGATGGCTGCGGAGAGTTTGTCAGGGTCCTGCAACTTGGAAAGCGAGTCCTTATTAGATCTGGCGTCTCGGCTTCAAGATGCATTCCCCCACACAATATGGACAACTGCAGCCCCGAGCCCGTCAAATGGCGAACCCCGAAGGCGAGAGCGAACAGACAACGCCGCGCTTCTTTTGACAGTCAGCCTCCTCCGGGCTTCTTTGCTCTTGCTTAGTTAGGATTGGCCGCTGTCCCTTATTTTAGACAGTGGCGGAGACACCTGGGAACCCCTGGCTCAGATGTGTCTGACTTTTGCGTCTGACGGCATATGGAGTACGGAGTAAGGTATGTGGATCGTCCCTTGCAGTGGTGTTGTTGCTGTTATTGTTGATGCCGTTCTTGTTCTGTTTGGTGGTGACTGTTGCTGACGGTCTTGTTGTTATGCTTGCTCGAGTTGGAGCAGAAATGCGCAGGAGCACGAGAGATAAAGAAGGCACGATGAACCGGGGAAGGGTGGAATGAGAGAGGAAAACTCAGCATCAAACATGCCATGTACATTGTACACGTACTCAATCTATCCATCCCCTTCCATCATTGGAAGACGTACGCGGGGACCGCCAGATGGAACATGGGATGATGGAGATGGGTAATAAAGAGGAACCAAGCGTCGATCCTTCGGTTGCGACCATCTCCACGCCATGAGCAAACAACTTGGCCAAGTGCATGGATGAAGGATGGGCGCATCTATTAGCTGGTTACAGCACGTCTCTGCGGGAAGAAGATCGAAGGGGGAGGGGAGGAAGCCAGGATATCCCCTCCTTTCCCATCAGTTGGCAACAGCCATGTTATGACTGACAATTGAACCAGAGTGATTTGTTTCTGAGCAACTAAGTTATAACCAGACCTCGAGTTGAGGCTGCGTCTGAGATGACACGAGACGAGGCAAGGCGAGGCGTGCTGCTCACCTCCCACCATGTCTGTCCTGACGCTTATGTCGCCGAGAACGAGAGACGACGATCCATTCTCAAATCTCTTCGTCTCGGGAATAAAATCCAACGTCTCAGAAGGCGAAATGCCTCGAGGACCGGTGTTTGTGGCTGTGTCCAGCTCGCATTAACCAGGGTGCCAGCCCCTTAAAACTAGCGGTAAAAAAGGTGCATCAATCCTGCAGACGGAGACGGACTTGTCAGAGGCCGACAGAGAGACAAGACAGTGGAATCACACGCACACACGCGGTCTCTCCTCCGACGCCCACGCATTTTTCATCAGGATCGTCGCTTGGGTGTTGGTGGATGGGATGCTTGCATTGCATTCTTCAAACAGAAGAAGAGTGGCTGAAAGGTTTCACCCTCGGTGGGGACGGCCGACCACGACGGGCCAAACATGGAAACATGCCCATTTGTCAATGAAACATTGCTTCTTTCCTAGTTTAACGCCGTCACGGCACACGGAGTAAGAGCATCTCGCACATCTGCTCCGTAACTTGCTCCATACGGAGTAGCGAAGTGCAGTAGGTACGGGGCAAGTGCTATTGGAACATACATGTATTGCATACTTGCACTTGGTCACCAAGTCGCCCGACCCTATCTCCGACGTAGTCTACTGCAGGAAGCCATGCCCTTGACCGTCTACTTCATACACGGACCGATCCGCAAAGAAGAAGGAAGCTCCTCCCTCACTGTCCTTGCTCCCTCCGCCTCATCAAGAGGGCGAGTGCGTAATCGCAGACTAATAATATATTAGTAATAGTGACCAGAGTCCTCCGTAATAATTCCAATGGAAATGATTACGGTCAGAGATATTCTTAGCTCCTTGTGCCTTCCTGTCATCTCCCAAATCCATGGGAAACCACGACTCCGCCTCGCTGAGCCGTCGCCGACCACTGGCTCCGGCCCCACCAGACCGGGCTCCTTCCTGTTTCTCTCCGTCCGTCTCACGATCAGGTGCATCTACTCTTCCTTACTTCAATGCCTACAGCACATGTGGCGGTAGACCGACCTAGACATCAGCATCACGTGAAATTGGGACTTTGGCTGAAATGGCTTCTCCCGTGTTCGGTGTATTTCTCAAATGGGTGCCTGTCAAGATAACCTCCGACCCGTTCCCCCAAGTCAAGGTCAAGTTTCGTCTTGGACGGCAATTTGTAATTCCTTCCAGCTTGCACTAAACCATTCACCAAGGCGACTTCGGTGTTCGAGAAAATAATACATGTCGGGGTATAGTATCTCCTACCTAGCTGGCTCCATGATGCTATAGAGTGTTCATCTGACGGAAAAGCCAGCCAACCTGACTGATCATACCTTAACAATATACAGACTCCTTCATATTGATCCCCTCTCCTCTCCTCTCCTCTCGCTCACACCAACTCAGTATCCGACTTTGCCCTCTCTCCACTCTCCGGCGCACGCTCCTCATGCCTCTCCCAAAACCTCTCCTGCTTCGACTGACCCGTAACGATGCCCCGAATGTCGAACGGATCCATGAGCGTCATCCAGAACGGCCTGGGATCCTTGAACCCGGGGCCCTCGACCTCGGTCACGCCGTCCGTTGAGAGATAAATCCTGTTGTTCCTTGGCAGAAAGTGTCGAGGATGCCGCAAGTTGAACATGACGACGTTGGCGAGCATGATTGTCGCCTCGAAGACGTAAAAGAACCACTCGTAACGGATGACGGGCGATATGTCGTCGGGATTGAACCCCGGTCCGAATCGAAGCTGGGCGACCCCAAAGTACTCGACGATGCGATAGATTGTTCGCACAAGAATGAGCGATATGCTGGTGTAGAGCGTCACCAGCGGCACGTTTAATCGATCATTCTTTATCCCGTTGGCGATGCATCGACGATGGAACATGCTGGCCAACCCGACGAATAAAACTGCCACTACAATCTGAAGGATCAGAGATGTCTTGATCAGCGCGTGGCCAGTGGCAATTTGGCTATCAGTCAATGACTGGTTCGCCGAGTATGAGGCGCCCCATCCGTTCAGGGACTCGATAATGGCCGACAGAAAGCCAAAAGTCGTGAGGACTCGGCCGGGGTGGAGAGGCGAGTGGTAGGGGACATAGTAGAGAATCCGACCGAGGATCTGGTAGTTTTGAAGTTCCAGCAGTGGTCTGTCTATTCATCAGTCACATACTTTGGTGCATTGTGTTGAGTAACAAGGTAACTGACGGAGCGGCATAAGTAATGCAGATACTTGCTATGTAGACGTTCAAGTTGTGGTAGTGAAAGGCTCCATACTCGCGAAGTGCAAACCCGACAGTGAATAGAAGACAACAGAAGGGAAACAGTGGTGTGAGCTTCCAACACTTGTAGTGACTAGGTGCAGGTATCAGCAGCTGGGCACATGCATTTGTAGTAACAGAGGCGTGGCGCCATGAGAGAAGAGGACGTACAAGCACTGCCAGACATGAATCAAACAAGACGTGAAGAAGGCAATGAGGAAGAAGATGGCGGCTCCTTTATTGGGAGCATAAAAGTAGTAGCTCCCGTCAACTAGGAGGTGAGTGTTAGCAAGCCCAGGTGCACGGGTGGAAGAAGATGTTATAAGTGAGAGGGATGTACGTACCGTAGTGGCCGTTGGACATGGCTGCAGTTTCTAACCAGAGCTTCAAGATGAAGAGCTACTTGTTAGTCAGAATCTGTGTAAACGAGTATGCCAAGGTATCGCCGTCGTCTTCAACAAGAGACAGGGTTACTGAACCAGAGACAGACAACTTGAACCTCCCTCTTCTGCACTCGAGAAGGGGATCAAACGTCCTCTTAAATAAAGCAGCCATGTCTAACAGTACAGATACGCAAGTAAGGCATACATGCAACAGAATAATAACAACCCACGCTTTGAAGAGGCATTTCGCATCATCATCCCCCAAAAAGCAGCTGTCTTCAGCCCTGCGTCTTCCCCCAACGACCAATCGCATTGTTTCCCTTGAATACGACGAGACCGCTGGTGTGGACCCCACGAATGGGCGCCCCGACGACCCCAATGTATCCCTTCAGGGACAGCAAAGTAGCATCGCACGCATTCTTGGTGCACCCGATACCACCTCATTTCGCTCTCTGTACCTTGTCGTCGCATTCTCGGTTTCCCCGTATTCGAAACTGGCCCTGGATCTGCAGCCAGCATCCAAAAGCTAATTTGATAGTAAATCTGCCTTTGACCAGATTCGGTATCATACCACGAGAAGGGATGGACGCTTGTGCCCCCCAATCCCCCAATCTCCATCCGTTTCCTCTCGTCTGCCTAGTAATTTAACTTGCTGAGGCTCTCTCCCTGTCACCTTGAACAGTGAAGCCAGCTGCTACTCCTCGCGAGTCTGTCCAACACGTGGGCCTTGGCACCGTACATCTGCATCATGCCAAGGCCGGACCCCTCATCTCTCGACGTACAGCTTTACTAACATGGTCTCTGTTACTCGTCTAGATACCGTATCTATTCATCCTACCTAACTACCTATCTTACACATTCGTCCACATGAGTCGCGATGAGGCTAAAACCAAAAGAGAACTAAAAAAAACAAGCCAGCAGGAAAAACTCCAACCCCAGGAATCATGAGCCTCGTTTCCATGGCTGCATCCTCCTCATCATAGTCAGCTCCAAGATCCAAGGTCCGATCTCCCGGACAATGCTTTCTATGACATAATCCATCAATATTATCCAACGCCGGCCAGATGCAACCTTCCGAGCCCATATGTGCTCCGACCTATCTCACCTTCACCAAGGTGTCCATATTAGCTCCCTGCCTCGTCTTGCCCAAGACTAGGCCAATCTCCTATCTTACATGTTCGTTCTTGTTCGTCCTTGTTCGTGCTGTTATTACATATTGAGGAAAAGTTGCTTCGTTTCCCTTCTTAATCCACCCCGGCCCAATTCCGACTGCTTCGACTGCTCTCCGACGACGTCTCGCACCCTTCCGTTGCCCCTCCCTCGTCTTTGGATCCTCGAGTGCGGTGATGATGACGACGCCCGGGGTGCGATGTGCATGGCTCATCATCACTCCAGTCACTAAAGTCCCCCTCCGAGTAGTCCCATCGAACTGGAATCTCCTCACCATCATCGTTGTATCCAAAGACCAGGCCTCTCCACTGTCCACCCACAATCTTTCGCGCAACCCTGAGCATCAAGGTAATGAGATAGGCTGGCGGGCCTAATAGCATCTCGAGCGCCTTGGTGATGATGGACGTGGGGATATTCCTGACAGCTTCCAGCCTGCTCTTCATCGGTCGGCGCTCCGTCTGCAGCGACGCAAAAAGGTTGGCGGCCGAAGGCAATTGCGACAAAGCAGGCCGTGCGACTGAAATGCTGCTCGTCGTCCCATGGCTTGTGACCGTTGGTCGTCGTCTCATAGTCGGCTGGGGCGCCTCCTGCTGTGCCTCTGCCCCGGTGGTAACGGGAAATGCGCCGGCCATCTTGAGCGGCGGTTCATCGTCAGTCGACTCGCTCTCTTCGTCCGAGTCCGTCTCTGAGCTCTCATCATCCGATTCATCATCGTCATCGGCCACATCTTTAGCGGCTGCATCCTCGTTAGGCTCGGTGGTGTGAGTATCTGTTGCGGACTCCGATTGCCACGACTCAACGCTGTGGAAAGAATCATCGCTTCCCCGTCGCCGAAGCCTCGAAGCTTCTGCTTCGTCTTCGACTTCAGGAAATGGTTCAAGTGACGTGGTACGGCGTGCTTTTGATTCGCCGCTAGAATCTGAAGATCTATCCATTGACAGCTTCAAGTGAGGTGGAAGTGTCGCCGATCTCGCCACGGCAAATCGGGATCGCCGTAGACGTGTCTTCATCTTGCCTCTATTGGATCCGGACCCCTCGTGTAATTCGTACGCCGGGGCGTCGCCCTTGGAAGATGAACTACCGGCAGATGCCTGTTGCTCGGGAATGGCTGGAAAGGAGCTGGGACGAGGTCTTGAAGTAAGTGAAGGTCTGGGAACCGAACCCTGGTTCGTTTCGTGATGTGGCTCGTGTGAATAGTAGACATCGTCTCCATTGGATCCAAAGTATTCCTCATTCGTTCCTCTGTCCCGGCCAGGTTCAGCGAGGGTCCCCTGGCCAGGAACAGCGTTTTCATAGGACCAGTGGCCATCGTTCTCTCGCTTCAACCTTTCCAGAGCCTCAGCTTCTAATCTAGCCCTCTCAGTTCTAAGTTCCAATGAAGCAACTTCCATGGGCACACTTGGGTGGTTATGTCGGGCAAAACTGTCTTCCTCGTCGCTGTCTTCGTCATCGGATTCATCCACCTCATGATGGCGACGGAGACGGGTAGGTGTCGATGTTCGTTCGGCAAAAGAAGCCCTTCGAGTGGCTGAGGGCGGCGATATGGGGGAGGAATCTTCCTCGTTGGCTGGGGAGCTGGGGATAGACCGCGCTTGCCAAGGCCTCAATATTACAGGTGTTTGAGGGGGCAGTTCAACAGTAAAAGTTCGCTTGAAGGGGCATTCCGTCTTTTCGAATTGTAGAATCTTATCAAGAACTTCTCTCAGTTCCTCTGCTCGTTTTTGGTCTTCGGGGTCGTCAACGGGCAACTCTATTCTCCAGTAATTGGGTCGACGGATTTGAAGAACAAATTTGCTGTTAATCTCATCGATACACCAGCATTGGCTTTTGCGCAGGATTGGTTGCAGCGCAGAGCCGCAACTGAGAAAAGCAACGGAACCGGGGGCTCGGTAGATTCGAAAGGGACCTATGCAAGCAGAGAGTCAGTGTATATTACTAGGTGTATTTGAACAAAGAATGTGACAAGCTTACCAACAGCGATGGTCCTTTCTAGCTGGGAAGACCACGAGAGCGAGCCAGGTGCATCTTCACCTGGCAAGCCAGTACTGCGATTGAATGCTCTGCCAGTGGCAGTAAACGATATTATTTTAATATTAGGATGGCTGTAGAGAGTCTCAACGAGAGCTTCGGCGAGGGGAGAGGCGGCAGGATCTGGAGACTCGGCGCGGGAAGATTCAGCCATAGAGACTGGAGCAGTCGCAACTCGTCGAGGCGCTCGGAAGCGCGGGTCGGGAGGGGAGGAGTCGCCCATGGCTGCGACTATGGTTGTCGTTGATGTTGTAGATGCAGTTTGCAGGATTTATATTCGAAGAGGACGAGGATATCGCTGTCGAGAATACAAATCAGTCATCGCAACGAAGCGAGACAAAGCTGGGGAGCATTGTTGCGTGACGTCTTTGGAGAGGGGGGTGGCCGGTCGAATGGTGGTGGCTGATGGGCGATGGAACCCCAGCACCAGCGTAGCGACGAGATAGGAGAAGACGGAGGAGACAAGTGTAGATAAGAAGCGAACAGAGAAATAAAGAGACAGAGAGACTTGCTTGGACGGGTGAATGAGATGACGAGATCGAACGACTTTATCGATTCAATATATTAGCCGACACTGAGAGAATGTTCCCTTGCTGTCCTGTTCAGCGACGAGAAGAGACTCGAGGCACGGCAGGTTCACGCGCGCGCCGGGTGGGAACTTTACCAGGGACATCCCAGACAGGTAAGCCCGGAATTTAGTTGTGCATGTCTTAGTCATCACGGAGGAGTTCGCGCACGAAGCATGCACAAAACGAGCATTTCAGTGGTTGATTAAGGTATTGCCTACGGAGTACAGGCCACTGATTAGTGACTTGTTGGACCCTGAATTATGCATGCCAGTATTATTTTGTAACATGCCCGCACACTTGTAGGTGTGTATCACAGATCGATCTCTCATTCAACGCAAATAATATCATGCTGTCTGACAAGGCATTGTAATATTCTCTTATTATTATTGTCTCTTGTTCATTCCAAGAATCAGCCTCAACTCTGACGGAAACAACTCTCCCAGCCAACATTGACGGCTGTTCTTTCTTACTGAGATGCTACATTCCAATTCCTCACGCCTTGAAGTTGGTTGCCATCTGTTTGCTCTTTTCAATTCCCCAGATGGGCGTCAAGGTTCAGTTCCGGAAAGCATAGTAAGTTCTTCACATACCGACTGTCGACCTACTTACCTAGGCTACTGGGTGTGGAATAAATACATGTGCCTTCCGAAACATGTATTAATCTGCACATAATCTGTACATTGCAATACGAGTTCTGATTCGGAGTAGACAAGACGTAACCAACCTGGAACCGCAGCTTGCGCCATTACCCACCGCACACGCGTGGAAGGGGCCTGATAGGGCCAAAACAGAAATGACTGAACTTAATGATCGAATAATTACCTGCACGCCTCACCTAGGTACCCAACTACCTCAGCAACTCAGCTCAGGTAGGCCTAGGTACCCACGGCGATAGTGGGCAATAGTGGACAATAGTGAGCAGCTGAGCCTCTCGTCGCACGTCAGCACCTGCCTCTTTCCTTTCCCTCACTCACCACTTCCCCACTGAAACTTTGCCCTTCCAGCTCCGGCCGAGCTCCGTACAACTACGTCACTACTCGTACTGCTTGCCCGCCAGCTTACTTGCCTCTACAATTGAGTGACCACTGGAAAGACAAGTATCGTTTGGCCTCAAAACACCAAATCTTGGATGCAACTTCAGCATTCCATCATAATTACCGTCCAAAAGAATCCTGCGTGACCAGGCACACAGTTGTCTTTACTCAGCAGCATTCGTATCACACAAGGCATTCGTTGATCTGGGTATCTGACCATCACCACGACACTCGTCTCATTCGTTCAACCCTTGGATCTGCGGTCTATCCCCCTCCGCCCAGCATGGCCCAGGACGAAAAGATACGCATCGACAAAGAAAAGGTCAAAGAGGCATTCGACATCTCTCATTTTGACCTCAACACCGTCATCCGCGGCGCCCAACTCACCCTTGTCGGAGGTGAGTAGCTGTCCTTTCAGACCACGCCATCCAGCAAACCAATACTGACAAGCGTCTTCTTCACAGCTCATAGGGCTCTTCAGAACCCTGCCCTCTTCACAAATGACCACTACCGACAGGCAGCTATAGCTGTTGGTGCGGGCATAGCCATTCGGCTCGTCATTGCCATTCCCGTGAGTTCCGGCTCACAAAGGAGAGTGAGAAACGTAAAATTCTAACCTCGCAAACAGATCCTGGGAGTCAGAGTCTTTCTCAGTATTCTTTCTCTCTTCTACTCTCTCGACAAGGTGACGTGGGATGACACCCTCGTCCGCGGTCTCAATTTCGTTGCCGAATATGTCCTCCAGGTTCCCTTCTTCCTCATGGCCCTGATGCGCTATGTTGTCCCAACCTTGGATAACCTGTAGGTCCAACTCCAGTCGCAAATCCTTGACCAGAAGCTAATGTTCCTCAGTTTCATGCAGTCTTTGCAATGGGTCGACACGACCTACGTCCAAAAGCACAAGCACGATCATCCTGATGACCTTCGTGACATGTATTATCCCAATCTCAAAACATATCGTCCCACCGATGGAAGCACCCATTCTGAAAGCACCGCCCAAGCCATCTCCATGTTTCTCTACCGATTTCTCCGAAAGGGTGCCATTTCTCTTGCCGTGTTTGCACTCTCGTACGCTCCCATTATCGGCCGCTTCGTCCTTCCAGCCGCCAGTTTCTACACATTTAACCAGGCTGTCGGTTTGGGTCCTGCGTCGATAATCTTTGGGACTGGGCTGTTCCTCCCTCGACGATACCTGGTCATCTTTTTACAGACCTACTTCTCATCCAGGAGCTTGATGCGTGAACTGCTGGAACCCTACTTTGCCCGCGTCCACTTCACAAAGGAGCAAAAGAAGAATTGGTTTCGCAGTCGCGGGGGCGTCCTTTTCGGCTTTGGCTTGGGATTTTACGTTCTGGTCAAGATTCCACTCGTCGGCGTTCTCGTCTACGGCATCGCTGAGGCCTCAACCGCTTATTTGATCACCAAGATCACAGATCCCCCTCCCCACCCTGCCGAGATGAAGGAGTTTGCAGCCAGCCAGCAGACTTGGACCAATAAACACGAGTTTCTCAAGCTACCTCTTGCAAACATTGACTCGCTACATGATCAAAAGCCTCTGAAGAAGGATGAGTGATTTTGTACAGGGTAATTTGTCCCTATGTTGGCTCACGGGTGATGACGGAAATTTACGGCCATTTGGAAAAGGATTTGGCCATCATTTATACTTATGAGTGGCCAGTCAACAATGCATCATGATACTATCACGATATTGGGTCTGGTGTGGGAGCAAATATGAAAGCAAATGGTTCAACTGGCTTATAACGACGATGGAGTTTCACTTGGTTCAAAAGGGGTTATCCATATCTAAATATCATGTGCCTAGGCACAATGAATAACTAAAAGACACTTCCCATGGTATACAAGACCAAGCGCTGTTCTCACTGCGTCTCTCCACGTCCCCGATTCCGATCCGAGTGTTGACTGTGATACTGTTACCAGTCGGGAATCACTGAAAATTTCTCATGGCCCGTGTCTTGGCCATGCTGTCTCATGGCTCTGTCGCCTTGTCCCATGAAATCGCAGCCCGGGGCGTCACAGCTGCGGAGAACGTTGTCGCCTTCGACATCTTTGATCTCGCTCAATTCGACGTGGCCTGTCTGCTCTGCGTGTTTCTGTCCTTCGGCCTGGCCACTTCCGATCCAGTCGCATCCCGGAACGTCACACTTGAGGATAAGGCCCTCGGTGTCAGTGTAGTAGTGAGCCAGGTTGAGCTTGCGAACGAGCTCCTCCGTCTTTTGAAGAACCTCGTCGTCTGTTGTCGGCCAGAGTGTCCGGTCCATATCAGGAGGCAAGGAAGGGGAAGCATGAGGGAAATCCGAGTAACTAAATGCTACCCGATCGTAGTGAATACCCGAGTAGACCAGAATGCACCGATCCCGCTTTTCTTCCCCAAAGTTGATGAGATTCTGGGTCTTGTACGTGTCAAGAAAAGGTCTCACTCTGAACAAGACGATGGCAGGGTGGGCGACTTACTTGGACATCAAAGGTGGAAATTTGTATGTCAAAGATGGCGGACAGGATACTCAACTCGATGCCACCGCCCCATCGATCCGGGTCTTGGATACTGCGACAATACTGCCTAGGATGTTGCCCCAAGACGACCTCGGTATAAGTATCAGGATGTTCGACGATGTAGTCGGCCATCATCGTTCTGAGTCTTTGAGCTGGGATTTGCTGAGGCAAAGCGCCACCGAATGCAGTGAAGAGACAGCTGTTGTCACTAGGCATGACTCGTAGCACTGGATCCAGTCAGATTTGAGTCTTGCTTGGAACGTCTCTTCTTACATAGAGTCCCTTCACGTTCTCTCCATGGAACATTGATGTCCTCGGGATTAGTGCCGGACTGGTTCCCAGAGGGCCTGGAAGGCGGAGGCGGAGGCTTAGGGGATGGAGGAGGCGGGGGAGCCGTCTCTTCGGGAACAATGGTCAGTGTCTCCCCGTGAAGACCGACAGAGCGCGCTGTTTCAGCAACCGAAGTCGAGTCGAGAGTCTTCATAGCCATGGGAGGCCCATACTTGACAGTGAACTTGGCAATACCAGTGCGAGTCTGAAGCTCAGTAAGAAGGTCCTGGACTGTGGCCGAGTCTGGGAGCTCAAGGGTGCCAGTACCAGCAGGTCCCTTGTAGCGGGCCCTCATCTTCCAGGTTGACGTCGATGTGAAATGTCGGTTGTGTGACAAAGGCTTGCGAGATATCACGGTCTATATGTGGCAACTTTGGAAGCTGAGGTCATCGTGTCAGTCCGGGGCCATCGTTAGGCTTGAAGGAGCGGGGTGATCAGGATTAGCCAGCACAAGGCAAGGGCCATGCGATATCGTGTCGCTGATTTATTCGTACCTAACTCACAACACTTGAAAGAGCAATGACTGGATTCAGATATTCAGGATAATCCGTGGAGAGGCCTCTGTTTTAGATGTAAATGCAGGTGCATGTATGGCGAGGCTCCAAAAAATGCGAAAGGTGTTACTATCTCATTCTTTCTAGACACATCCATCACTGACCAAAGAGAAGGTAAGAGGTTCATGTGCGCCTTACTCGACTACTGAGGTACCTTACCCGGGAGCAGTTGAAGTGCTTACCGTATATAAGTGGGTACATTGGCGACTTGGGTGCAGCTCGCCACGCTTACCTGAGAAGGACTAGCGCACCGTCCGTCATGCCCATTCAGACCATCACTTGCGCGCGACCAAAGCTCATTCGGTACGTACCTTCAACTGCTGTATTCTGAGAATCGCGAAATTTGGCGTCTCCCGTCGCGACTCACATCTTAGCAACAGCTGTAGGCGATTGCGCCCTCAACGACACACAATTATACCAGTATCTGTTGAATAACGCGCTCTTTGACAACCTCCGCGACACGGAAGCCCTGCCGTACCGGCCCCGATTCGAGCCATGTCGTCCCGAAGAGCCGCCGCGCCAGAGGTGCGCGAATCGATCGAGGCAAAGACAACGAACCAAGATGTTGACATGAAGGATGGGTCTGGACCAGATGATGTCGATGCCGAGGGTGACGAAGTCGATGTTGATATGGACGCCGAGGGTGAAGAGGATGCAGAGGGCGAAATGGACGATGAAGGACGCCCTGATCTGTTCCGCATGATCCACGACATGTCAACCTTTCTCTGTAGGGTCGAGGAGGAGTATGTATTCCTGTTCAAAGCGTAGGGGTTCGAGTTGGCTCATAATCTTGATTTTATAGTGGCGAACCACTGGCCAGCGGCTTTCAGCGCATTCCGAATCGACGCGTGCTGCCGGACTACTTCGAAATCATTTCCGAGCCGATCGCATTCAGCACCGTCAGGGTAAGTCGACGGCGATATAACAAGGGCGCTATGATGAGCCAGCTGACGCCGACTCCAGGGTAAAACCCAAAAGAAGCAATACGCATCCTTCTCCGAGTTCGTCAAAGATGTCGCCCAGATCTGCCACAACGCGCAGGTTTACAATCGCCCTTCAGCCCCCATCTTTGGCGCCGCCGTTCGCCTGAGGGAGGTATTCGTCCAAGAACTTCAGAAACTGCTCGCCAAGGGGTACATCACCGCTCAGGAGGCCAAGCTTCCCGATCTAGGAGAGTTACCCCCGGTCGAAGGGGACTCCCCACTCGCGGAGGACGACGAGGACGAGGATGACGAGGAAGAGGATGAGGAAGACGACGAGGAGGACGATGACGACGAAGAGGATGACTCTGATGATGAGGGAGGTCGACGCCGTAGCAGACGCCGAGGCCGGTTTTCTACCGCACGAAGAGATCGGGACTACGAGGATGAGGATAGTCACAAACGTAGGGGTCGCCCCCCGGTAGTCTTGACTCCAGCGGAGGCGCGCATTGCGTCAATTCTCAAGGGACTCAGAAAACCGAGGGACAGACATGGTCACCTGCTCGTGCTTCCCTTTGAGAAACTCCCCGACAAGGCTGTTGTCCCCGACTACTACCAGACCATTACCAACCCGATTGCTCTGGACAACATCAAGAAGAAGGCCAAACGCAAGAAGTATCTGACTGTCGACCACTTGATGGCAGACATTGAACTCATGTTTGACAATGCCAAATTGTATAACGAGGATGACAGCGAGGTGTACCAAGCTGCCGTCGAGCTTCAAACACAAGCCCGGGTTCTGGCTCAGCAAGAAAAAGCCAGACCAGATGACGATTTTCGAGACGAAGATGGCAAGCTGCCTCTTGCGGGAATTCAGTACAATGGCCTGACGTGGAAAGTTGGTAAGTTTATCGGCATCACACATGCTAGACAAGATGAGGAGGAGCGCTGTGAAGTGTTGACATTCCGTGATAGGGGACTGGGTTCACATTCGAAATCCCAACGACCTCGCAAAGCCCATTGTAGCGCAGATCTGCCGGACCTGGCAGGATCGCGCTGGGCTGCGATGGATCAATGCATGCTGGTACTACCGACCAGAGCAGACGGTGCATCGATTCGACAAGCATTTCTTTGATCACGAGGTGGTCAAGACTGGACAGTATAGAGACCATCAAATCGAGGATGTCCTGGATCAGTGCTTCGTCATGTTTGTTACGCGCTTCAACAAGGGTCGCCCGCGTGGGTTCCCCCCTGGCAAGGACGTCTACGTGTGCGAGTCCCGATACAACGAAGAGCGATTCACCTTCAACAAGATCAAGACGTGGGCCAGCTGCGTGCCCGATGAGGTGCGTGAGAAGGACTACGAGATGGACCTCTTCGAAATTCCCCGAAGGATGAAGAAGGTGCCGAGTCCGATCAAGCATCTTTTGCGTGAAGACGCCAAGGAGACAGATGACCTCCCCAAGCCGACCTGGGGCAGCCCAAATGCGCCTCCCATAGTAGGAGCGGTACATCGTCGCCCTCGGGAGCTCAATGTAAGTGCCAGAGAACCTCGTGTCATTGTTCGTTTCGTTTCGCGACTGCGGCCTGGTCACAGACCTGGTTGGCTCTGTTTGGTAGCCCATCAGCCTGCCTATCGGCCAGCCGCAGCCTGTCACAGCCCGATTCAGCCCTGCCTACACAATCGAAATCCCTGTCTCTGCTGCCCCTCGCCTCTTCTCCCACTATTTGCTTTGTCCCCCTCCCCGATAGCAGTATAGCAGATTTTCCTGCCTGAGGTTGCACCCTCCATCATTCTCACCACCGTCATCACTTGCTGGGAAATTAACTGACCCTCTGCTTTGAAGGAGTCGCCTCCTCCAGAACCATCGCCGCCGCCAGCAGCCATGCACATGTCTGGCGTTCACATCCCCGAAATCTCCATTGATGGCGCCCGACGCGCTTCCATGATGTCGAACCCAGCCATGGACCCGTCTAGAGCTGCGGTGCCATATCCTGGGCCTGGGCCTCTGCCATCACCGTCGCCTATCCAATACAACACGCACATGACATCTCACTTCCAGCCCGTCACGCCTGTGGCAGCTCCTCCGCAGGTCCATCAAACACCTGTGCCAATTCCTCACCCCCCGCATCTTGGCGTCTCAAACCCAGGCGCGCGTCCGATGCAGTACCAGCCGCAACCCCACGTCCAGCCTGTGTATGCTCAAGGCTATGCTCAGGGATACTCCCAATCGCCAGCTCCCCCGATGCATCAGCCGCAACAGATGCCGACACCTATGGGACCTGCATATGGGCAAGTCCCAGCTCCTCCCGTGCAACGACCTCCTTCAGGCCCTGCGCCTGTTACTGCCATGCACACGGGCAACATGTACAACCCACCAAGACCGCCAGAGGTCTACACCCTCCCCGACACCCTCAACGAGGTCCTGCCAGAGGAGGTTCGCCAGTCCTTCCAACACGACAGTGCTGGTCGTGTGCTGTTTTTCACCGCGCCACCACTGGACCGGGTGCACAAAGGTGTTGGACCTGAAAGCGCCGGCCTCGGCCACAGCGTCAAGTATCTGGCTGGAAGGGAGCAATGGCTGGTGGAACGGGAAAAGAAGCGCAAGCAACGTGACGAGGACGCCGCGCTCGAGGCCAAGAAAAAGGTCGAGCTCAAAGCCGTGGCTACTAGGGAGGCCAAGGAGGAGCTCGTCTCGCAAGCTACCGATGCCATGGCCAAGTGGATTAGGGACTTTGACAACGACACGGAGCGATGGACGAAGGAATCGGGTCTCGAGGGGTGGAGAGAGGTGCCGGAGAAGAAGAAGAGCGTTGCCTAGGTTTACGTTGCGTGTAGAATAAGACGTTTGGCACCGGATAAGATGGCTATTATGGATACGGAGGCGTCGCAGGGACATTGATTGCTATAATCGCGGTATTGCCACATATTAGTTACGTGGCTGGTTTCTCGGAGTTGATCAACAGGATGTAATGTTTTCCCACCTTGGTTCGACCGAATTTTCCCGATCTTGTGCAACTCAGTGACCAGATGGCTCAGTCTTTGGGCCTTGGGACAAGCCCTGGTAACTGTGTTACATGCTTGATTCAGTGCTCGTTCGGCCTGCCAACTCTTGAGAAACTACTGGGAGACGCGCCGTATGTTTCGCGAGACATACGCGGGAGACATCAACTGTTTGAAAGCCATCCTCGAATAAAAAAAGGTCATCTACACGCACGCGTACAAGGGATACTTGGAATGTCTATCCATTTTACGGCCGTGTATCGTCTAGATTGCAATAAAAATCTACATCTGCGCAACCTGCGCCTCGACAACGTCGGACTGTATTCTTTGTTTTCGACCGTGTCCCATCTCATGCATGACCCATTCGTAGACAGCCCATTGGACTGCGTTGACAATAAACGCCCTTACACTGCAAACCGTGAGACCCCGAAAGAAAACCTGTGCACCGCCTTCTCTGTACGCGTCCTGAGCAACGAGCAGTGCACCCAACCGTTTTTGTTGCACTGCGGTGCCCGATTCAAGAAGAGGGGATACCTCTGGCTGTCGCCCCCAGGGCTGGGCCTGGACCCGGGTCTTGATGACGTCCAGAGGAAAGATGCTTGCCCACGTCACGATGCCGGCCAAGCCACCGCAAAGGAGGACCTTGGCGGCTTCGTGCTGAAGGGACGCCTCCTTGCCAGGTTCAGCAGCCAGCCAACGCGTGCTCAGTTCGTAGGACCAGAAATAAAACCCGTAGCCAACGCTGTCGCGCACTGCAGTGACAGCGCCGCCAAAGTAAAGACCACGAACCCCTTCACTCTGCCATATTTGTTTCGTAATGGCCCAACTCGACAGATGCGCGTTTGAGAGCTGGGCTCGACACTTGATCAACTCCGTCGGCGTGCTCACCACCCACGTTGCAAGGCCTCCGACCGCACCAGCTAACCAAGTCGTCCACAGGCTTTCTCGCACGGAGAAAGCTTTGTTAAGGAATGTTTCAGATCGATTGTAAGAGACAAAAAGGAGAGCGTTCAAAGCACCATAACCCAGGATCGGAGCAGCGGTGCCTGTTACCAGTGCTGCCGAGTTACCAAAATAACGAGAGTATAAGCTACGACCGGTGCCAGAAGCAGCGGCAGAAGCAGCGGCAGCAACGGCTGAAGTTGAGGATGCAGCTGTGCTTTGAGCCTGCAGTCGGACCTTGATCAGGTCCAGCGGGTTCCCAATGATAATGCCGACTGCACCGCTAATGTAGCCAGCCCAGAAATCTGCTGACATGACAGCAATTGAAACCCCCGACAGACTCCTCAATACTCGGGGCGTCGCAGAAGGCGATCGCCGTGCAGGAGAATGTCGCGCTGGGCAATGGTGATGGTGGACAAGACGCCAATGTAGACGACGCCCCAGGCGACGCCGGCAGTGGCGAGAAAGCGGCGGTTCGCAGTGGCAGCGAGGTTCATGCGGCGATATCGCACCAGATACTGCCAGTAGGCGAAATGGCTGCTGACGGTGGCAGTGAGAATGGCGGTGCGGTTCTCAGCCAGAGACCGTTGGAGAGGGGTTGGAGTAGCAATCGTCGGACCAACGGTAGCGCTTCGATGATCGGCAAACGGATCTGGATCAGCGCTGGGAGAGCGGCTTTCGTCGGGGGCGGAGAAGCCGCCGTCGTGGTTGGTAGTGTTTGAGTTGAAGAAGAGCATTGCTTTTTCTTTTTGTTTTTATCTTTGTTTCTCTTGTTGTATTCTGCTTCTTCTGCTTTGGATCAACTTGATAGTGGGTGATGGCCGAGGGACGAGCAAGAGGGAGATGTTTTGTACTCGGTATGCTGTTTAATTCAACAGGAAAAAGAAACTCCAGCTCACTGAACGAATACGGAGCAGAGGGAGTACGAATACAGTGGTACTGATAGGTAGGTATAAGCTGATGATAAGTCGATTAATCACACCACAGCCGAATTGATATGAAACATCCACCTTACGAGACGCGAGGGAAAGGAGGAAAGAAGAAGAAGCTGCATCTCGTCGCCACCTGCCAAAGCTTTTCCCCTTCTACATATTAAAAAAATCTTGGCCCGGAGAAAGCTCTGTTCTTGTTTCGGCCTCGTTTCTTAGGTCACTTGTTGGTGGAGGGCCAATGCCGCGGAACTAGCGTTATTTACCTTGTTTTGCCTGTGTAGATGCCAGATCCAGATCTCCGATTGTCGGCCATCCTTCCCAACCTTCCTTCCTTCCAACTGTCTGCCGTCGTCCCGCTTTTCCCAAGTTGGCTCTTGCCCGTGCAGCCGTGGTCCATGCAAGCCATGTTCATTTACGTGTATTATGTCATGCATGTCATTAGTCATCGCTGCTCTCTCAATTTCTCTTCTTGCCACTTGCTTGACTAGCAAGACCCGCTACCACGTGACCCCGTGTCTGCCTGCGTCGCGTTGCCATCCACTTGTCGCGTTGTGGCACAACAAGTTATCCTAGATTCCATCCCCTTCAGTTCGCTCGTGTAGTACGTTGTCTTCTCGTGTAATTGTCGATTCCAAGGCGTGTGAGCTTGTCAGATATACTTGTCGCCAACTCTCTTGTCCGGTGGACGGCCACACACCATGACACTTCCGTATGCTGCGTCCTTCTACACCAATTGTTGTGATCGCGATTACTAACAGTACCCAGAGCGTCCACCATGTCTACGCCCATTGCTGGCAAAGAAAGACCCCCAGGCCTCCATCGTACGCCAACTCCGAAATCAGTCGATCGACTACACAAGCCGTTCAAATGTCCTGGGGTTGCCGGGAGGACGCCAGCCAGCGACCGACCAGCACGAAAGAAGAGAAAGGTTGATTACAGGGGCGCCGATGGTGATGTCGACCCCGACAAGCCATACACCAACACAGATCGACTGGCTCTTGCGACCCGAGATGCAAACCGATATCCTGTATTCCAGGCCAAGGAGAAGGGGGCCATCTTTCGCAAGGCCTTTTCAGTACCTCTGAAGAACAAGGATACGACGGCGTACAATCCCAACCGACCACCACCGACGCTTGGGCTTCGACAGGGTGCTGTATTCATGCCCAAACCACTACACGATCCGAGTGGCGAGTTTGCAATCGTCCTTCACGACCCAACCGTGGACGATAAACCCAAGGATGCACCCAAGGCAGCGGAAGAGGCCAAAGTCGAGGCCGCACCCGAGAAGCTCGACGCGCCATTGGTTCATAAAAGCTTGGCCGAGATCTTGGGAATCAAGAAAAAGGTCAATGAAGAGCACCCTCGCGTTCCCGTTGTCATCGATCCCAAGCTCGCCAAGATTCTCCGTCCTCATCAGGTCGAGGGTGTCAAGTTCATGTATCGTTGTGTGACGGGCATGGTGGATGACAAAGCCCATGGCTGCATCATGGCTGATGAAATGGGTCTGGGAAAGACGCTGCAATGCATCAGTCTCATGTGGACACTTCTCAAGCAGTCCCCCGACGCTGGCAAATCCACGATCCAAAAGGCCATTGTGGTCTGCCCGGCCAGTTTGGTCAAGAATTGGGCCAACGAGTTGACGAAATGGCTCGGTGCTAACGCCATCCACCCATTCGCCATCGACGGCAAGGCCTCAAAGGAGGAATTAACGCGTCAGTTGCGTCAATGGGCTATTGCTAGCGGCCGCTCAGTGACTCGACCTGTCATTATTGTTTCATACGAAACTCTCCGTCTGAATGTCGAAGAACTCAAGCATACAAAGATTGGCCTGTTGTTTTGCGATGAGGGCCACCGTTTGAAAAATGGCGAGAGCAACACTTTCACTGCACTCAACAACCTCAACGTAAAGCGACGCGTCATTCTGACCGGAACTCCCATCCAAAACGATCTTACAGAATACTTTTCTCTTACAAGCTTTGCCAATCCGGATCTTTTGGGGTCCCGATTGGAATTTCGCAAGAGGTTCGAAATTCCCATCCTTCGAGGTCGCGACGCAGATGCTTCCGAAGCCGACCGTAAAAAGGGCGACGAGTGTACAGCAGAGTTACTCGGAATCGTCAACAAGTTTCTCATTCGCCGTACGAACGACATTCTCTCCAAGTACCTGCCTGTCAAATATGAGCATGTGGTCTTTTGCAACCTGGCTCCGTTCCAGCTTGATCTGTACAACTACTTCATCAAGAGTCCCGATATTCAGGCTCTCCTTCGCGGTAAGGGAAGTCAACCCCTCAAGGCCATTAATATCCTCAAGAAGCTTTGCAACCACCCCGACCTGCTTAACCTCTCTGAGGATCTTCCAGGCTCCGAGGGGTGCTTCCCTGACGACTATGTCCCCAAGGAGGCCCGTGGCCGCGATCGTGAGGTGAAATCTTGGTACTCGGGGAAGATGACAGTCCTGGACCGAATGCTCGCGCGAATTCGGCAGGACACGAACGACAAGATTGTCCTGATCAGCAACTACACCTCCACATTAGATTTGTTTGAACGCCTGTGCCGATCACGCGCGTACGGATGTCTCCGTCTTGACGGCACCATGAACGTTAACAAGCGCCAAAAGCTTGTTGACCGATTCAACGACCCCAACGGCGAAGAGTTTGTGTTTTTGCTAAGCAGCAAGGCGGGTGGATGTGGTATCAACCTGATTGGTGCGAACCGCTTGGTCCTCTTTGACCCCGATTGGAACCCGGCTGCTGATCAGCAGGCTCTGGCTCGAGTTTGGCGTGACGGCCAGAAGAAGGACTGCTTCGTGTATCGCTTCATTGCCACGGGAACTATCGAGGAGAAGATTTTCCAGCGCCAATCTCACAAGCAAAGTCTGTCGTCGTGCGTGGTGGACTCTGAGACGGATGTAGAGCGCCATTTCTCTCTGGACAGTCTTCGTGAACTCTTCCAGTACCGACCTGACACAAGGAGCGACACTCACGACACGTTCAAGTGCAAGCGATGCAAGCCAGACGGGAAACAATGGATGAAGGCCAATGCGATGTTGTATGGAGATACCAACACGTGGAATCACTTTAACAATGAAGGACTGAAGCCTATTCAAGACTTGCTTCTGCGACAGGAATGCGGAGAGAACGAGGTGTCTGCCGTATTCCAGTATATTTCTCACTGAGCGTGGTTACTTGTGCTTCCATGTCAAGACCAGATGGATCAAAATAGATGGTACTCAGATAGATGGGCGAAGAACAGCAGAGCGCAGGCGTTTGGGGTTATATTTGTTTAAGGGTGTTTTTAAATGTTTCGGGCGCATTGAGAGGACAGGAGTTTTACGGGACTTGTAGAGATTAATGATTATGATGTAACTTGAGCCATGTTATATTGTGTTTCATCGTGGCTGTGCAGCAAGCGGATCATGGGCAATGATTAGATGCATGATGTGTGCATGGGGGTTTTACAGTTGGTATCAACCTTAAATGCTATCTATGTAAGAATTAAGGCTGCTTTGATGATTTGGTTTGGCGCAGTCCGTCGTGATGGCTGCTGGGTGAATATACGATTTGTCGTGATGAGACATTACCTGCCTACCTGTGCTTGTACGTGACTGAGGTTACCACAGCACTGCAATCAGATATTGGGACAGAAGCGAGAAACGGGCCAGGGGAAAAGCGCAACCGCAACAGTCGGTGTGTCGAGGTGGCAGCATGATGACTTGCCTGCAGTGGATTGGTCGGCCGAGCCGGGGGGGAGAGGTCGGCAGAGGTCGGCAGAGATCGGCACCGGGAGGCTGATGACAACGGTACCGGTAGCAGCAGAGTGCAAGTTGTCCGGCATCTTCGGGGGGTAGTGGCGTTGGAGAGGGGGGTTTCTTCTCAATGGGGAATTCCCATCTGTTCATCGACGATTGTTCTACCTACTTTACAGAGTAGTTGGGTATTCCGCCTGTAACCTATGTACATGTAGAGTGGGGGAACACAAGGGTCGCGAGGTCGACAAGTCATGATGATGATCCCCCCCAAGGTTCCATCCGACGCATGGCCTAATGCAGCCACTTGGTCCCGGGACCAGAAGAGAAGAGGGGCCGTTTGTTCTTCTGGCTTTGTAAGTTGACGGAGACCAGAGCATTTCCCACCTCGTCCATCCCGCTCCGTCTCAACGGCTTATTTTTTTTTTCGTTTATCAAGCCAAGTACAGGTGGCGGGGACTGGGTGACTACTGGCGATGGCTTCATTATCAATCAGCGACTGCTTGTACGTACATTACATACACAGTTACAGTAGTAATATGGGGACATGGCCGGCCGATGTCGCCGAGACGCCGCGGCAAAAGGATATACGGAATATCGAAGTGGATGAGCAATTTGTAACCGAGGTGTGTTATGTACAAGTATTGCACGCAGTACTATTCTCCGAGGAGATTTCTGCCATAGTACATGCTTACTGTGCGTGTGCATGTAGCAATTAGTAAAGCACCTTGGGTAGTTTATAGTACCACGGGAGCGGATCGCTATCCTGCGGGAGCCGCACAGATGCCCTCTCATCGAGATGACAAACATGCCACATGATGAAAGCCCCAGTTCGAGTCGTTCCCTTTGAATTCCGAACGTGAGGATTGGACCGGGAAGGAATGGTAGCAACTTGGTGACGAGCCTCCGCGGAATCTGGTGATTTTCTACACCAAGAGCCCGAACAGTCTCCGTCAAGTCATACGACCACCGAATTTTTTCTCTTTTCCTTTCTAAACAGCCAAGAGAAGGACCAGAGCATACTCGTAGGTCATGGGCCTGGGTTCCACGCCCCCCCGGATCCATCAGAGGCACGGCCGGAACATTCGGACGAAGTCGAAGCTGGGTATCAGATCCCGCTGGCGGCGCTCTAAAAGTGTATGCAGGATGTGAAGGGAGGGTCCGATTAATAATTCTGAATAAAACCCTGACCCATACGGAGCCCGGGGGTTTCTTGAATAACGTGAAATGAACAAGCGCCCGATCCGTCTCCGTTTTGGTGATTGGCCTGGCTTCCGCGAACTGGGGACTTTGAAGGAAGTGTAGGAGG
>JALNIO010000531.1:32166-91501 GCA_023509875.1 Rugonectria rugulosa
CTTGGCATCTGATGGAGGTACTCGTTACTTGTCCTGTACCAGAGTTTTTTGTACATGGCTTTTGTTCTTGTTGTCTCTGTTTTGTGTCTGTGTCGTTTCAAGGGAAGCTCCGGCCTTGGTATTTTTCTCACTTGTGGGGTCGGAGCCCGGCGTCGGCATCGCTCCTTCGTTGTTTTGCAACTTGAGCGGCGTAAAGAAGGAAAGAAGAAGAAGAAAACGCCGAGGGAAGCGGCCGGGAAGCGGAGACGAGGTCATCCCCCACCGCCGTTTCCTCTACGGAGCAGTACCCTCGGTCGTCTCGTCTCGTCTCTTTATTCCAATGCCTGCATGCAATTGCAGCAAGGTACCTAAACTGCATGTACCTGCTTCGTCCTACAATGTATAAGCAATTTTATATTGCATCCATCATCATGATGCACCATGATAAGTTCACGTAGCACATAATAATCAGCCCACGTCGTCTTCTTCCCCGCCACGTAACAAACGCCAAGCAGACGGTCAACTGAGGCACCAGCCAGTATCGCAACCGTCTCAGCGGGTTTGGTGTCGTTTCCGAGAGTGGCCCGCAGACCAGGGTCTAGGCGGAAACTGCATCAGATCCTTGTATGCAGCAGTCGCAGCATCGACTATGTACTATACTGTACTCCTCCGTAAGTACATATGATCTGGAAGGGCGTCTATTAGACACATACCATATCCGTATGCTTACCTTGCTCCATGTCCAGGTATATGCAATGCTTGGCAAGTAAAACGAGACCGAAAATACAACCCCCTCACCCCACACACCCTCTCTTACACGCACACTTACACACCGTGTTCCTTGTGCTTTCTTTTTCGCTTTGCCTGAGTCATGCCGGAGAAGCGGTCCTTGACTTATCTGTACTCTGCACCCTCAATCATCGTCCAGAGACGTAGTGCTGGTAAGTGGCGGAAGCCAAGGCGGGTGGGACTCGGGATTAGTCCTGAGAATGCTGTACTTGCGATTCCTAACTGGACTGTACTGTATCCGTGGACTACAGGTATATCCGGGAGGATCGGGGTCGTCGGAGATAGTGTGGTCTAACACCCGCGTGTCAGTTGACACTGACGAACCGGGCTAAAGAGGTATTGCCGGCATGCAGCTTCTCTTTTGCCTGCATGTGGTCTGACGGTTGAACATGGGAATCTCTGGATTATCGGTTTGATGCGCCTTGACCGACCTCGAGTCGAACCATGTTCTTATTCCCGAGACAAACATGTCAAACTTGATGGTGGTTGTACGGCGTATCGACGGACGACATCCATGTGTAAGTTGTGACAATACTTGGACGGGTACGCTGCAGTAGTCACAGTAAGCGCTTTGCTGGCCCTACCGATGGTGCGTATCCCATCAGCTCGCTCATATGACCAGGCACAGGTTACGTCAGTCAAGATAAGCCCTACGACGAACACAAGCAGACATGTGCTTTTTGCAAGTGCGCGGTACAATGTACATGCATGCAAAGAGGCTGTTTATCTGCTGGCCGTTAGCCTCGTCCGAGTCCCCCAATGTGCAAGAGTTGTCAAAGAGACGGCCCAGGGAATGTCCCGGCAAAGTCAGCCGCTAAGATGCAGTATTCGTGGATTGAGTCGAAAGGAAGCTTGGCCGACGATCTCTCTGACTCTACAAACGACCAAAGGAGCCCAAGACCCTTGCGCCTTGGACCCCAGACGAGGGTAAGGCAATGCCGCACAGCGAGAGGCGGGTGGGCGGGCTCGTTGGACCGGGATGTAGCTAGTAGACGACGGATGCGGCTTCAGCAGTTTGGAACCAAAATTCCATGAACCGGGGTATGACGTGACATTCTACCAACAAAAAGCCACCGTGAACCCATGGTCGGTTACAAGAGGGCGGTTATCGTATTGAACATGTCCCAGATACGCACGACGGAGGCAGAAATGCTTGTGAGAAGATGCACCGCTTGAACACGGTACGAGGCCAACACATCCGACTTGGTCCATGATGAGCTTATACGGACACGCTGAACAGCCCATTTTACTTGTATTGCCGAGGCGGGGAGATGTCCACAAGAAGTATGATTAATGCCTCGAAGAAGATTGAAGACGATGCCAAAGCCAAGGACCCAAGAGGTCAGAGCCCATGTTGAGAAAAAAGAGGAGCCGTCAAGGGTTTTCCAAGTGGTTCCACGCAAGGGTGCTTGGTGCGTTGGGAGAGGGAGATCGATCGATGATGTCGTTTGTTAGGCAAGCAATGAATAAGCCGAAAAGAGCAGAAAATATTCGGACGTAGAGTTTAGACATGGGTTGATGGCGGTGGTACTTGGGGCTACCGCATGGACAAGGCGCTAATCCTCGTACCAATGCCAGCTGCAGGACCACCCTCCTCTGAGTGACTGAGTGTTTGTAATATGAGGCGCCTTGTGTTTGTAAACGGGCACCCAAGTAGCTCGAGGAAGGTATCCGTAATAGTACGACAATGGTAAACGATATTGCCAAATTCCGAAACTTGTCTCGCCTCGTCAATAACCGACACGCGTCACATCTCTCGTAATGAGTATGAATTTGTTTTACATGGGCAAAATCCCTCTCTTCTACCATGGCACAGACGCAAGGAAAGAGACAGACAGAAAAGAAGAAAAAAAAAAGGTCAAAGTGAGGCCCCCCCACCTGCCTACCTACCGCCGTCAACTCCACAAGGCCAAGAGGCAAGAGCCAAGGCGACCCATGACGGTGCGGTCGGTCGGTACTTGGCAGCTTTGTACCGGGCTGAAGGTGTAGGTACTCGCAGCGTCCGCAGCTTACCGCATCTTTATACAAGTACCTGACCTGCTCGGCCTTGTCCGCCAAACCTGCCTCGCCTTTTCTGCTTTTGAAGCAATTCGGAAGCCTCGGATGGCCCATGGCGCAAGGCTCTTGCTCTTCCTTGCCCTTGCCTCCATCCTCTACTACGTACCTGCCTGCCTTACTGACCTACCTACGACGTACGTTCTATACCCGTTGTACTCGCCAAGTTACTCCGTAGACGTGTAGTATCATGCATCGTCACAAGGGCCCATACAATGGATACTTGTTGCCGTGATGCCTTCGTCCGTCCACATTTAAATATCCCGCCCCATCTCGCTCCCCCTTGTCTGTAGAGTGCCATTCCCTTCCTCTCTTCCCTCTGCTCCTCCTGTTTCGGTTATCTCTCTGGCCGTTTTAGTGATACAAGTACATCTAACCCTCATCGTCGCGTTTGCCATTGAGCCCTGACTAACAACAGGGCAACAAACATTTCTCTCCTCTCTCCTCCCTCGGCTCCCTCTGTTCCTCTGCCCGCCTCTATCTCCAATCTCCCTTATGGCCGTAAATCCGAGAATATCACATTCTGCCGCCACCCTTGTTCTGCTACTTGGGCTTCTTCCTCTCGTTCTTGCTCATGGCGAAGGTGGCCATGATGAGGGCTCATCCTCAATGGACATGAGCGGCGGTCAGGACAACCAGTCTCACCAAGCCGACAAGCCGAAAGATGACTCTGAGTACCCCCCGAGCTACTTTGCTCATCCTGACCATGTGGGCGCCATCTACACTCACATTGCTCTCATGACGCTGGCTTGGGTCTTTGTTCTCCCAGTTGGTACGTCTCTCACTCTCTTGGCACGCCCGTTGGTTGCTCTCAGCTCGTTCCCCAACCTTCTGACTTTTCTCTCTCGCTACAGCCGTGATGCTCTCATTAGCGAGATCTCGCTTCACTCTTCTCGCTCAATTCGGCTTCTTGGCAGCAAATGCCGTGGGAATCCTGGTAGGCACCATTTACAACGCCTCGACCCCTGATCTGTACCCCAACAATGCCCACCACAAAATCGGCTGGATCATTACCTGGGTCGCCTCCGCTCAGGTTCTCATCACCACTGTAGGATGGATAGCCGGAGCCGTAAAGCGTCAGACGACGAGCAGCAGCGACCACCAGGCCTTTTTGCCCGTGCCAACTCATGGAGCTCGCTATAGAGAGCATCCTCATCACGACTACCAATTGAATCCGTACCGCCATTCTGACGACAGTGGCCAAGGATCAGAGCCAACCACCGAGTCTCTACGCAGCAATTCCGTCTCCACCCTTCACGACCATGATCAAGAGGATATCCCCATGCAGTCTCACCACAAGGAGTACGAGGACGAAGACGAGGATCTAGAGGCTATGCCGCTATCCTCTGCCACGGCCCCAAAGTCCGCCTTGACCCGTCACGCCGCAAAAGTAGTCGCCTCGCGCGTTTGGAGGTATCTAGACCTCTCCGCCCGCGCCATCAACCGCGTCATTCTCCCATTTGGCTTTATTGCCATGTCAACGGGTGTTGTCACCTTTGGCCGATTCTTTGTGAGCTTCCACCCCGATTCGTGCCAGGAATTGTCATTTTTGAAAGCTAACAGTCATTTCACAGGAGGGCAGCGGCATCTTTGGTGGTCTTGCCCACTGGATCAAGGGTGGCGTCTTTTTCTGGCTCGGCCTGTTCACTCTCGGCCGCTGGACCGGTAGCTTCGCCGAGCTCGGCTGGGCATGGAACGTTCGCCCCAAGACGGCTGGACAGAAATGGCGGCCTTCGGCTGAGTTTGTAGAGAGCTTCTTGATCTTCTTCTATGGCTCTACCAACATCTTTCTCGAGCATCTTGGTGGTTGGGGAGGCGAATGGACCCCTACGGATATGGAGCACATCTCCATCACCGTTCTCTTCATCGGCGGTGGAATGGTAAGTTGACACTCGTTTTCTCACACAAATGGCAAAAATTAACATGTTCCATCAGTGCGGAATGCTTATTGAGTCAACTCGCATCCGAGACCTGCTAAACATGACGGTTGACCTTCCAGAGGCCAACCAGCACTACGCGGATGAGGAGGCTGACCAATCCAACCCGCCCGATACATACGAAGTCTCTCTGAACCCAATTCCAGCATTAATCATTATGCTTCTAGGAATCATGATGAGCTCTCACACTCAGCACAGCATGATTTCGAGCATGGTGCACAAGCAGTGGGGTGATTTGCTATTTGGGGCTTCCCTTGCCAGAGGCCTTACCTATATTATCATGTACCTCAAGCCTCCCAAGTCGGTTCTTCCGTCTCGCCCCCCTACCGAGCTTCTCGCTTCATTTGGATTGATGACGGGTGGTATCATTTTCATGGCCAGTGTAAGTTTCATCCTCTTCAATTCATAGTCACAGAGTTCTGACCATTACAGGCTGGTGATGTCGTTGAAGGCATGGTCCACTACGATCTGGATGCCATGTTCATGTACACCGTCACCATGGGACTGGTCGGAGTGCTGATGGCTTGGGAAATCATTGTCCTTGCCATCAAGGGATGGGCTGTTCGTCGCGAGCGACGCCACGCCTCCCATTGAACATACCTCCAAGACATCGTCAAGAAACAGATGATAATGAGTGGACGGATTGCATAGCCGTGGGCATCTGCGGATGGCCTTTGCTTTTTTTCTTGCTTTCTTTTATTCGCGGCGTCGAGCTTGATTTTGAGATACCCTTCATGAAACTGAACGGCCGGTATTCGGGAGTGCTTCCACTTGCCGATCCTTCGTTATGATACCAAGCATTATTAGAGGCCGACATTAAGATTGAATCTTTGCATAGGCCGCTAGGATTGTAAATACGCATTATGGACAAACATGACTTGGGAGTGCCACCAACTGAAGCCGTCAAGTGATGAATGATGCCGGCGCTTAGCCTGTCTTGTGTGATGCATTCCGATCCCCCTAAGCTCGGGAGTTGAGCGAGGAAGTGTCTGCCAGATGATATAATGGTTTGGCTATTGTTATCATAAGATTCTTTGGAAAGCTAAGCTCCAACATGATTATTCTCCATCATAATGAACCAGAAGTTAGCCTCGTTTATACTGTTAGAATTGACTGCCACTCTATCTCTCTTCATATCTCATCCACTCCGACCGAGTCGTTGGAAACCCTCCCAAGAAGTATTTGCAAGGAACTTCTTGAAAGGAACATTCGACGACTCTTGAGTATAGTAAAGAAAGGGTTCAGCCCAAACATTGATCCAAGTCCAAGGTCCCAAGTCCTTTATTAGATACGCAGCCCAAGTATATATCTATATTGCCACTAAAATCCAGAGCACTCCGGTCATGTAATACTCGAACCAACATTGTTCCTGGTTAGGGCCGGTGGCGAGAATAGGCCCTTGAAGCTACCACGCTGTCCCGAGCAGCAACATTGCAACCGATATCAGCGGACCCTCAATCCGAGTTTGCAGAGGCTGCTTTGTAGGTGAGAGATGGCGATGAGATGCAAGGCTGGTTTGAAGATCAAGTGCCATCAGGCTTAGTAGCCCTATATGATGGCATGGACGGCACAGGATCGAGAGACAGCGTGGCTTTGGTCGAGTAAGAGTTGCTGTGAAGGGGCCATGGTGTTTGTCTTATGAAGGGAGGTGAAGCCAGAAAGCGACGATTTCATCCAACAAGAGCCTACACAAAGGCCATCTTGAGTGCTTCAGTCACCCTCCTTTTGAAGTTGAGATTGAAAGAGACTCTCAATCAAGCATCATCTCCCTTCTTCGTCTTCTCCGCCGCCGCCGCCGCCACCCGCGCCCTGTCCTCGGGGGCGAACAGCCCGGCGCCCTGCTGCAGCGCGTGCACGAGGAACGGCACCGAGTCGGCCCTGAAGTCGTCAGCCGTGCGCACCTTGTCCAGGTCCTCGGCGAGCTCCTGGGTCGCGCGCTGGAGGTAGTAGGACGAGAAGGCGGCGTCTTGCTGGCCCTGCTGGGAGTTTGCGGACATTGTGGAATTTGGTTTTGGGGAGGCAGAGTGCTGGTGAAGTGATGGAAAGATTGTCGCAAGGGTGTTTGTGTAGGTGGTTGAAATCTTGGAGAGAAAATTGGGTCATGCAGAGGTTTGCAACTGAGATGGCACAGTGTCGGTGTTCTTGTGGTGTGAGTTTGTGCACTGTGAATAACCCTCGTATCATTGAACAGCTCATGGCCATCGTGTGTCATTATCTTCAGAATACATGTCTTGATGTCCTTATTAGAACCTAGTGGACTTTTCATCATGTCCCTTCCAATAGGATCAATGACTGGTTCTCTTATGATCACTCTCAGTTCTGTCTCCCACCCAGATGAGTGCACAAATCATTAATCTCACAGTGAAGACCGTCCCTCATTCGCAAGCAGCCACTTGTCGCCCTGCTTCGAAACTCGGCCTTCAGTCTCAAGCTTGTGAAGGATCTGTAAGACACCCCCACGCGCCGCCTCATGAAGGTTCTCCGGGACATCTCGGTAGATGACCTTGACCAGATCCATGGCCGTCCACGGCGACAACGTCTTCGACTCTGGAGGTGTCTCTGGAGTCTCAGTATTTCCTTGAGGTTTGAGGGCCAGTGTTTGCACCACTTGCTCTTCTCTCTGCCGTCTATGGGCAATGTACTCGGTAATCTTGGCTGGGCCATCCTCGATGACGGGGCCGTGTCCCGGATATGCCCGGCCTTTGAACATGGGACGCATCTTTTCCAGACTCTGCAGATACCTCGCCATATCCTCAAACACAGCCGTCCCATGGCCGAGGACGTTGTCCGCTGTAAACATGGCGTCCTCCTCCTTCAAGACGAATACAAAGTGGTCAGTAGTATGTCCTGGAGTGTAGGATGCCGTGAGGCTTGCGCCCTCGACGCTGAACTGCTGTCCATCTGCAATGTCTAGTTGACCTGGCTCCGGTTCATTCTTGTGAACTCGTGTGTTAGGCGAGAGGGAAAGGAGGTCTTTGATACCGCCCGTGTGATCACGATGCCAATGAGTTATGAGTGCAGTGTCGATGACTGCGTTTTCCTCCTCCAGCGTCGACTTGACAGAAGAGATCCAAGCATTCCTCCCCTCGCCCGTGTCAATCAGGATGCGCCGCCTCCCCGTACCGAGGAGATATGTATTGGTGCCTTGGAGAGTGAACTTGCCCGGGTTCCCGCCCAGAATGCGAATACATGCGGGGCTGAGTCGCTCTACTGCGGGGAGAGCAACGAGCTGCACAGCCATGGTGATGCTACTGTGTATGAAGCAGTGCCTACGTGTTGTGGGTGAGAGCAAACCCGACGATGGACTGGCGAGAATGAAGACGGAACTCAGTGACAATCCGGAGACAGGCGGAGAAGGGCCGGATCTGGGGCCGGAGGACGGTGACTTGACTGACCTGTGGGGTACGGAGCCGAGACGGAGCCGAATGAGGGGTTGGGACGGGATGGTACAAGAAGATGAAGGAAAGGAGGAGTGAAGAAGTGGTTGAGCTGATGAAACCCTTCTAATTATGGATAGATGTGGCAGTTGTCATTTAATTAGCTTGCCAAGTTGTAAGAGCGATTATTACTTGTACCTCGGCCCAAGGCTCGTGGCCGCTGAAGGGAACCGCGTCCCTGAAATGATGCAAGAGCTCACACGCTGCAAAAGGTCAGGTACGAAAATATTCATTATTCAGCGACTCTTCTGGTGTGATGAGGTAATGTACGGAGCAGCAGCGGCTGAGTGTCCCCTAAAACTAAACCGTAGCGGCTTCTCAGTGGCAGGAAAGAAACGAATAAATTCGGACCAAGTGGAGGAAGCTTGCTTATCTTATCGGGCTTGCTCCTGACACGCCTGTGATTTCACTGGACGGCTACGCTGAGGAGCAGGGGACAGAAGGCGCAAAGCTCCTCACCGGCGGTACCCTCCGTGCGGAATTAGCACCAGGAGGTACCTCCCGACCAGCCGCAAATTACCAGGTACCACCTGTAGGTCCCTTACTATTTTGCGCTACCTCGCCCCGTGCTGCAGGTACCTAAGTTTAGAGAGGTACCTACGGATTACGGAGCAGGTGCGGACTACGGGGCAAGTACTTACCTGCCTTTAACTTAAACTTCTCTCTCCTCCCATCCATCCAGCGAAACATCATCAGGCAAGGGCCACCAGAGTCCATTGCCTCTTTCCTATTTCTTCCTTTATAATAATTCCCGACATCTCTCTTCCGCTTCATGAATTTTCTGAGTCGGCATTTTCTTCTATCTTTGCCAATGCCAATGCAATTGTCATTAACCTGCCCAAAGTTCTTGATTATTTGAGCAGAAGACGCTCCTTCGCTAACCAGCGCTGCCTCCCCTGTCGCGCGCAGATCACTGTCGTTGTGGCAGTTCGCTCACCAGCTGACCTCCAATCTCTCAGACGACGCACTGTGAATGAAGGCAGTGCATTGTAAGTAAACGTCCTGCAGCATCAAAATTCCCTCCCAGGTATCGGGAAGACACGTCAAGTTTCATACTCGTGGTTGCTGGTACTTGGTAAACTAATTGCTATACAACAGCGGCCAACCCACCCACCCCAAGTTTGCGATTGAGAACCGCCGTCGGCTTCGCATCCTCGAAATCCCGACCTCAACCCTCGTCGTCGACTCCTCTCGACTTTCCTTGCGAGTCGCGATACCAAGGACCAAGACTTTATACGCGCACACATCGTCGACGTCGCCGCCACCCGACTGTACCTCAGACATCACGCTGTAACGGCTTGCGTCGCCCAGCCAGCCTTGTACCGACTTGGCCCTCGACCCTACCTCCTCTTTAGGATCCTAATCCTTTGCGCGCGGTCAACATGTCCGCCCGACCCAGTACTCCGGCTTCTCCCAAGAATGCCAGAATCAAGTCCCCAAGTCCGGGGGCGCCCGTGTTTGGCTGTGGTATGATCAAGCCTCCAGTTAGGGCGAGCTCTCGAAAGCGCCCTCGGTTGCGTCTCTCCTTCTGACCGATATACAGAACATGTTCAGATCTTGTTTGGACAAGGGCAAGAGGTTATGAATAACTCGATTCTGCACTATAAAATGATACTACGGGGCATCTTCGACTCGGCACCGATCGTCCCCCAAACCACAACGAACTCCGACGGTCGGCCCATTACCTCTCTCACATCCAACTACCTCTGCCTGCAATGTCCCACGACCGTTGCCGAGGAAGATCGATTGAAACACGGAACAAAGAAGTCACATCGATTTTGTACGGAAATAATGAACCTCTCGTTTGCTTTCTCTGACTGACTTGATCCAGACGTGGAATCGAGGAGCGGGTCTCTATACTGTCAGATATGTGACGACTTGGTATGGGATCCAACCCTTGAGGAGTTGCGAGTACGCAAGATTGGGACCGGTACTTTTACTGGTAAGTTCTCGGCTTGGTCATCGGGGTTGTATCATGCGCTCTCACATTGATCTCACCCCAAGCTTTTTCCCACTCCTCATCGCTAACTGGCGACAGGCCGCAAGAGAAAAATTGACGAGCTCTTCAGTGATCCTATCAAGGACGATCCTCGTTACATCGCTTTAAATACCACTCAGTCTTCGTGCCGCGCGAACGGCCTCAGGGGTATCTACAACGCTGGTGCGACATGCTATCAGAATGTGGTTCTTCAAAGCTTCCTCCACAATCCCCTCCTTCGGAACTTCTACCTCGGTGACGGGCATCAGAGCAGTGATTGTCAGGTATCTCACTGCCTTAGCTGCGCCATGGACGACATGTTTCAGGACTTTTATGCTCTTGAGAACACGAATGGTTATACAGCCGCCAACATCCTATCGGGATTCTGGATTTCGGAGAAGAAAGCCTTTGAGAACCTAGTGACAACTAAGGAGCAGGACGCACACGAGTTTTTCCAATTCCTTGCAGAGGAACTTCATGAACGGAACGGCGACGGTAAAAAGCCCGAAACTGGAAGCGAGCACAGCTGCAACTGCGTTATTCACCAGACCTTTTACGGCAAGATGCAAACGACAACGACGTGTTCGAACTGTGCTGGTGCCAGCAACTCGGTTCAGTCATTCCTAGATTTGAGTCTGGGATTGGATCATCTGGTCCAGAAACGAATCAAGAAATCGGGCCAAAAGAAGCCAGCCCTGACGTTGAAGGACTGTTTGGATGAGGAGTATATCAAGTCAGACAAGTGCGAGTACCGGTGTAATCATTGCAACTCGACACATATGGCTCGCAGACACACGAGCATCAAGAGACTGCCTAACGTGCTATCAATTCAACTCAAGGTAAGCAGATGATGGTGACAGTTGCGGACAAGAGAAGTGGCTGACAAATGACAGCGTTTCGAGTACAGACAAGGCCGCCATGACCGAGCGGCATCCAAGATTGAAAATGAAGTCAGCTTTCCTCTCCAACTCAACATGCTGCCCTATACACACCGGGTGTGCAGTCCAGACAGCCGCGAGAATTCAGAGCTGGAGAGGTCGTGCACGTATGATCTCCTGAGCGTGGTGGTTCACGTTGGCGAGATAGAGACTGGCCATTACGTGTCTTACTGCAGGGTTGGCGATCAGGTATGAAACAAGACGAGTTGGCCTCTTATCATTGACTGACGCATTCCCCAGTGGTTCAAATTCAACGATCACAAGGTGGAACTCGCCCACCTATCAGATGTCCTCAACGCGCAGGCATATCTACTATTTTACATCATTCGTTCCCTAGCTTAGAAGCTTGAGAAGGCTGGTGGGAAATGAAGACATTCCGGAGTCGGTGGTGATGAAGGGAAGGTAGATGTGCTTGGGGAAAACAAGGAACTAGACCGGCGTCCAGGGCAATTTTCAGACCGTACAAATGGGCGGGAAAAGATACAACCAGAATGGGAGGTGCATGGCTTGGCGTCTAGTTTGTAATTGAATATTTCTCGTTGCCCGGGTGTCGTCCACGGCTAATTTCTGTCCTCGAGGTGGCAAGCTGCATATACAAGACCAGGATGTACTGTATAATTGTATGTCATTTATATAATAATTTTTTGTATCCTCTGTATCCACGTTACCCATTAACAATTCGGATACGTACCGCTCTCTAACACTAATCTTTTGTTCTAGCAATGATACTTTTACAGGCAAGAATCCATAGACTTGCATTAAAGCAAAGCAGCAGGCTCATGTAAGTGACGGGGCAAAAACTACGACACTGGACACCACTTGATGGCCACGTTCAAGCCTCTACTCGTCAGTGTCGGGCCTCCACGTCCACGCGGGGGATTCAAAGTTTGCGTAGCAATAGTAGTGGTTACTCAGACCCTCGTGAGCGGGCTCAAAGGTGGTCGGCTGCACGTCCAGGGAGCGGTAGAGCTTGGAGACTATGGACGACATCCGCTCGCCGGTGCAGACGATGACGCGAGGGGGCGGGGAGGACTTGGGTGATGGCCTCAGGAGCCAACGAGCTGTTAGGGCGACTGGACGGGAGATGTCATATCAGCAAAGGAGGAGGTGTTAAGGGAAGCTGTAAACTTACATTTCGTTTGGCAGTCGTTGTTGAAGAAGGGGGGATCGATGATGACGCAGTCCAGTGTGCCTTTGAGCTCAGCTGGAAGTGAAGGGGTCAGTTTAATCGAGCTTCAAGATAGGGTTGCAAATCAGAGAGAAGAAAGGGGCGTGCCTGGGAGCTTGAGAGGGTGTTGGTAGTCGTAGTAGATGAACTCGGGGAAGACGCTGAAACGGTCATCGTGCTCGAAGAGGATCAGCTTTGGTTGGTCTTTCACGGGTTGTGTTCTCTAGAGGAGACTTCAAGGTTAGGGAAACATGTGCTGGATATGAAGAGTTGGTGTCTGTGGAAACTCACGAGTATATTCTTGAGCGCGACAAAGGCGCTCGGCGTGGAGAGGACACCAATGGTTGTAGAAGCTGAAGAGCCGTGCAGTAGCTGGTCGGCCAAGACTGCTGCGGACTCGTCCGAGTACTGGCAAAACAATGCAAGTCAGCAAATCATTCAGTTTCCATGATATAAGTTGAGCCCATCCAGTGGCTGCAGTGGTTTCTCCCATGTCATCGCCGGCCTTGGCATTTGGCACAAATGGCTGATCTGTACGTAATAAATATCCGCCAGGACAGGAGCCGGGGTGTCTCGATTGAAGAAGAAGCCATCTCCACAGGATCAACCAAGTTTCTTCGTTCTCAAAAGACAACTGGCTGCGACTTAAACCAACTTCATACAGCAATCCAGGAATGCTGAACAGTCCGACATACCCAGAACTGACTCTTCTGCCAATCTTCAGCAAAGAGGTCCCTCATATTCAAAACCCGATCCGTCGGGACCGAAGCCGCGATCGTCTGGTCGTCGTCCGCCCCTGTCTTGAGCTCCTCGAACCTCTTCCGCGAGTCGTCCTTTTCGGCCTGGAATTCGGCGAGCGCGGCGAGCGCGTGGCTGGAGAGCGTTCTATACCGACGGCGAGGGGTGCGACGTTAGCGATGGAGAACCAGACCAGGATGATGGATGGATGGATGAAGGAGGACTAGGTTGGTTGGCTTACATGGGTTCATCGTCGCTGTCCGACATTCTCACCTACTCCGTGCGTGTAAGTGCCACTCGTATTATGGTAGAGACTGGTAAAGACGTGAAAACTCAACCAGCGGCAATTGGTAGGACGGCGCAATCACCAATTGTGCATCTTCGCGGGGTTGCTGGAGCTTGTCATTTTGGCGGGGTATGTCTGCCGCGATTTCAGGGTCCACGATAACTCTAGGGTAGTGCTTTGACACGGCTGGTATTCTCACATACAGACAGTTCACCCTCAGATCCAATTCAAAGTCTTCTCACAACCAAAGAAACTTGTACAATTGCTCGGGCTCGCAGACTCTAATCTATGCGGCCCTATTTACACGGACAATTTCGGCTTGTCCGTCCAGCCATCTACCAATCACGCTAATTGCCCGTCTCATACCGTACACCACTCGTAGCTGTGCTTTACAACTCGTCCAGGACGTGAATGTACTTCTTCTCTTCGCGCTTCTCCTTCTCCGTTGCCGGGGGCAGATCGTAGTAGTTTTGGCTTCGGAATCCTTGCTGTGATGTTGTCAGTAAGACCTCATCCATCTGGGTCACATTACATGTACGTACAAGGTAGTGGTAAGTGAAGCTGGCAAGGTCACCAGGCTCAATATCGAGGTCCTTGAACGTCTTGGCTTCGGGGTCAATGACTTGATCGATGAACTCTCTCTCCACCTCGTCCGCAGACAAAGTGTGCCACCAGAGAACCTGGTTGAGAAGTCCAGCGACTGGCTTGAGGACCGTCTTGGGGACGTTAATGTGCCTTCGCTGCTTGTAAATTTCCTTGTCAACCAGGTCGGCAATCTGTCGCATGCTGTACTCCTTGGGTCCGTAAAGCTCAAACGTCTGTCCGGCAGTGGAGTCGTCGTAGGTGATCTTCTCGAGAGCGGCACCGAGGTCAATAGACTGACAGCCACTGTTAATCATTTCTTCAGTGCACATTGGAGACTATACCCACATGAACAGGCCAGAACTTCTGCTGCATGTTGTTGGAAGTGAACAAGTTGGTGACGCCAGCAAGCTTCAGGAGAAGGTTGTCTTCGAAACCAAAGATGGGAGCGGGTCGGACAAGTGTCGTCTCGGGGAAGATATCTCGAGCAACCTCTTCACCACGTCCCTAACTTCTTATTAACATATATCCTTTACAATCATGGCGTACGACGAACCTTGGTAGCGTAGAACTCAGAGGGAGACTTGGAGTCGGCATTATGCGACGAGACGTGAATGTATCGGTCTACGTCGTACTTGGCAACAGCCTCGACGATGCGCTCTGTACTTTCGACGTGCACATCTTCCAGAGAAAAGTTCCTGTCATCAAGCTGTCAGTAAATGCTCATATGCTCATCATGCATCGGAGCTGATGAGTGACAGGGGTCACTCACTTGGTCGGGTAGTCTCGGCCAATCAGATTCACGACAATGTCAGAGTGTCTGACACTAGCCTCGATGGAAGCTGTGTTATGAAGGTCGTATTCCTATACAAACAAAAAGTTGTAGCGAATTCCGGGAAAGGTGTGTATATTCGAGAATGGAGGTACATACGATGAAGACAACACGGCCGAGATCTCCCGTCACCTTGAGGTGTCGCTTGGTCATCTCCTCGCGGAAAGGAACGACGACGGTGCAACCTTGGCGGGCTGTGCGGTAATTGTCAGTCATCCAGCTCCGTCGTCAATTGAGCATCGGCGGTCGTGCTCACCAAGTCGGTTTACAATATATCGTCCCAATTGACCGGTTGCGCCAAATACCGTTGCCGTGTGGCCTGGTTAACTCGTCAGCGTCGTCTCGAATTCGCAGATCGGTCGATTCGTACCGCCAAGGGAGGATCTGAATTCAGTCTTGTTAGCAATCGAATTAAAAAATGAATTGAAGACGCCGTGGGGATCGGGTATGGTGCAGAAGAACGAAGAACTCACCGGCCACCCTCAACTCGGATGATGGGCTTGCCAGTTCGGGTAATGGCAATGTCGGAGAGCAATCGTTTGCCAGGCGCAATTCGAGCGGCCGCGCGGGCGGACCGCAGAGCAGCAAGAGGCGAAGCCATTCTTCCAATTGTCGAGAGTTCGCGGGAAGACGCTGCTGTCGCTCTCAATTGGCCGTGATTCGTCGCATCAAGCAATGCTTGGTGATGCCCGGGAATGAGGTCGAGCCTCGGGGACGCTAAAAGGACAGTCACGTGCTATATCACGGGCGGCTCAGCTTCCTTCCTTGCTTCCACAGCACACAGCACCCAGGAAGGTACCTGCGCCGGCTTAGCTTCAGCCCAGTGCGGGTTGATGGTCTGTGCGTCATCAGTGTTGCGACACCAGGCTGCCTGGTAACTGAGCGGTGCTATTGAGCTTCTATCTAATCCCAACATCCACCATCTCGACTTCATCCCACTCGACCACGTCATTCGCCCACGTCCTTCGCCCTCTGCCCTCGGCAACCAACCTTGGCCAATCTCTACACCTTGACGGACCCCAATTCTCGTCCTACGGCGTACCTTCCGAGCTCCACGACTGTTTCTACCCATCCACTCGGGAGGTGCAAGCTCCTGCTGCCCTGCCACATACAACCCAAGTACATACGCCCATCATGGTTGGCACGGCTGAAACCATCTCGGATTTCCTCGCCGAGCAGCGAGACGAGGCTCCCGAGGATCTTCAGCCTCTCATTCTCGACTTTGAGAATTTCTGGGAGCGCAAGCTGTGGCACCAGCTTACCAATGCCCTTGTCGAGTTCTTCAACCATCCCGGCAGTGCGCCTCAGAGACTCGCCTTCTACAAGGTCTTTGTCACAACTTTTGCCAACAAGATCAATCAGTTGAAGCTTGTCGATCTTGCCCTCAAGGCTGCCACCGAGTGCTCAGGTATGCCCGAAAACGCTCCGACCCTCGGCGTCCGCTAACATCCCTTCCCCAGATGACGAAGAGCGTCTGGCCTTCCTCCAGGCCGTTGCCAAGAAGGTTGACAACGAAACCTCCCAGGATGCTCTTGTCTTTGCCTCCGTTGCTGTCGCCCGAACGAAGCTCGATCTCGACGACCTCCCAGGCGCACGAAAGGACCTGGACGCTGCTGAGAGGATACTGGATTCCTTTGACTCGGTTGAGAGTGTCGTTCACGCCTCCTTCTACGATGCGAATGCAAACTACTACCAGGTAATATCCCGCCCCTAGCGAGTGCATACATGTTCTGACTTTTCCAGCGCAACATGGACTTTTCCAAGTACTACAGGACAGCTCTCCTCTATCTTGCCTGCATCGACTTGTCGAGCCTCCCCCCCATGGAGCGCCATAAGCGTGCCTACCACCTGAGCTTAGCTGCTCTCGTCTCTACCGATATTTACAACTTTGGAGAGCTCCTACTACACCCCATTCTTGACGTGCTGGCAAAGAGCGAGCACGCTTGGCTGCGCGACCTCCTCTTCGCCTTTAACCGAGGAGACATTGACGCTTTTGACACCCTTTCCGACCGCATCGAGTCTAACGGGCTCCTTGATCGGAACGAGGTGCACCTTCGCCAGAAGATTTACCTTTCCGCGCTCACCGAGGCCGTCTTCCGCCGACCTCCTCACGACCGAACCATGACCTTTACCACCATTGCCCAAGAAACCAAGGTCCACTCTAACCAGATTGAGCATCTCGTCATGAAGGCTCTCAGCCTGGGGCTCATCCGGGGAACAATTGATCAGGTGGATGAAGTGGCGCACATTACCTGGGTCCAGCCAAAGGTGCTGGACATGAAGCAGATTGCCGCCATGCGCCAGAGACTGCTTGACTGGGACTCGAGCGTCAACCAACTCGGAAACTGGATCGAGTCTGCTGGTAAGGATGTATGGGCGGCATAAGGAATCAACCAGGGCTCGGTAGAGGCGGTGTTGAAAGCAAAATGATCAGGCAATGTACAATATAGAAAATAGATCTCTATATGGGCCAAATTACCCGTGCCCAGGGGCAACTATGAATCTGATAATTGCCGCGACGCCATGTAACCACCCGTTCTATCTCAAGTCGTTCTACAGTATTACACATCTTTGACACATGGGAAGACCATGAACACAAGTAAACCATGCAGGAAGCAATTGAATGGCTCTGCCTTCTATGCAGATGGTGTTCCAACCACGTTAATCACGCCGACCATCCAGGCAGGCCACCAAAGACACCAGATCAGGACGGGCGTGTACATGCCCCACACGTTCCAACCAAAGCTCGCCTCGCGCAGCAGGTCAGCGATGCTCACGCCCGACACCTGGGCGGCCGAGTAGATGACGGTCGGGGGCGCGGCGACGTTGAGGAGGCCGGCGAGGGTCCAGCGCAGGAACGGGTTCCGGACGGGGCGGACGAAGCTGAGCGGGGTGGCGAGGAGGCCGATGAGGAAGGCGAGGGAGAAGTTGAGGGTGGCGAGGGTGGAGAGGCACATGCCGAGGACGAGGAGGGAGAAGGACTTTGTCAGCTGGAAGTGCTGGGGGGTGGGCTTGTGGAAGATGGATATGAGGAGAGAGATGAGGATGGGGATGGCGGCTGAGATGACCGAGAAGACGGCAAAGGCCGGGGCGAGCAACTGTCAACTGTTAGTGTTTTTGTTTCAGATGCTGCAATTGGAGACTCACGTTTGCAGGGAGGCGGTTAAAGGTGTACAATGGAATCGCAGACAGAGCATGGCACGCTGCCACGGTGACTATAGGCAGGAAGAGATCACGGCCCTCGTTCAGGATGGCAGCCGGAGGTGAATCCGCTCCTGTCTTGTCTTTGCTCTTGTCCCCGGATTTTGCAGACTCTTGAGGCGGTTGGCCGCTCTTCACCCACAGCGAGATGGCCATGATGGTAAAGTTGGCTGCCAAAAGCATAGCGCTGGGTAGGTAGGTGCCAATGCTGACGAAGCGATCCGTCTGCATGAGCAGGTAGAAGAAGAAACTCTGATGGAGATGCTCAAGCAGATTGTTCAGACTGCGAAACGAACCTTCGACGAGTCGTCCCATGGCCATCTCATCTTGGAACCCCTGTCCATAAGGCTGAAGAGTCACGGCGTCGACGTGGTAGGGGATGAAGCTGCTGTGCGCGCCGGCCGCGTACCCGAGCCCCTGGGTCAGCATGCCTCGGAGCATGGTCTTCAGGCGATCGGGGTAGTTGTTAGTGTGGTGCTTCATCTTCTGGATCGAAGTACCAATGCCCATCTGGCCACCCGCAATATTGACAATGGAGTTGATGAGGTCCAGGTTGGGGAGCTGGCCGTTGGGTCCGTCGTAGATGATGTGGACAGCCTTGAAAAGCTGCTCCTGGGGGTAGTCAATCGCAATGGCGCCCTGGAGAGCTCCCGACTTGAGAGGCAAGGCGGAGACGAGATCGGGGTTGTGTGCGTCGTGGTAGGCGTCGACCCAAGCTTGCGTTCCAGTCTTGCTATCGGGAGGGAAGACTAGAATAATATCCTTGGACCAGAGAGACCATCCTGGAGTGAAATGTCAGCTTGCAATGCACAAACTGTCAAGTGAACACTTACGCTTAAAGTAGCGAGCCAATGTCAAGGCGAGGGAAACACCATTTCGGTTGAGCTGCTCTTCGACATTCTTCCACGCAGCAACTAAGACAATTGCCTCGGTGGCATCTCCGCGGGGAGCTTGAAGAATAGCGTATAGGTTCTGGCCCGAATACTCTTGACCAGCAGAGTGATAGGTGTAGTTTTGGCGGCCAACCTTCAACCCGACTCCTGTCAAGATTTCCTCGAGCTTGTCGTTGATCCTGCCTCAATCAGCACACGTCCTCGTAAAGAATTGTTCAATGGCAGCGTACTGGTAGTTGTCCCGGTCCACCACTTCGTCCACCTCGTGTCGGTACGCCCTCAGGACATGCTGTTCGCTCCCCCCAAAGTAGGTATGCACTTGGCCCGGCAGCAGGGCATTCTCGGATATGTAGGTTCGGCGCGAGTAGTCGTTTAGGGGGAGCAGAAAGAGCCAGATGACGCCGACGAGGATACACAGAAAGGAAATATAGGGCGGCAGCTTCAGGATACGAGGGTCGCGACGCAGCGAGAACGCCGAAGCTACATGTGAGAACAGCAATGGTCAGCTTCAGGTTTAGACAGCGGAGAAAGCAGGCAATACTGACATAGTAGTCGCGACATGACTGCACGGCGTCAATCTGCGCGGCAACGCAGCAAAAGGCACTCGATCCTATGAGCCGTCGTCGAGACAAGGTTCCGTGAGCATCCGCGGATCGCAATCCAATGCCACCACGAATCCGCATCTCAAGCCAGAAAGGTACGTACCGATTCCGAGGGGACAGCTTTACGTTCAATGCCACAGCGCCTCTTCCGTGGGGCAGGCGCTTAACCGCTTTAGTAAGAGAGAGTCGCCTGAGCACGTGTTTACGCGTCCGATGAAACGATAGACCAAAGGCTTAAGAATAGATACCTACCTACATAGGTAGGTAAGGTCGGTCTGTAATAGGTACGAAAGAGGTATGTAAATATCTGTTAATAAAATGTAGTTTAAGTTTTGTTATTTCGTAATTTGATCTAACATTTGTTTAAATTGATCCAGAGAAGATGCGTAAAATTGTCACATCGGCCTCAAACTGGTTTGATGCACCACATGGCAAACTCTCTCAACCAATACATCCCTCAGTACTTGATAAGTATCGTTTGCAGAAATTCAAACCTCTAATGCAATGTATGTACGCTGCCTAGGCACCTTTGCCAGTGTTTCACACTGCATCGTGAACCCCTAGTGATCCCTTGACATGATCAAGCGTCCAGGTAATTACCCGAGAATTACACCCATTCATCTTCCAGCCTTTTATACGCTACGCCATCAAGCCAACCAGAAACGATTCCCAAATATGCCGCTCTATAATACAAGAAGACCACATAAGGCTATCTCACTGTTGAGTACATTTGCTCAAGGGCCCAATCGTTGAGTGGTGCCGACGAGCTCAGTCGCCGCACTCCCAGGTCCAGGTCGATTTGTCGACGGCAAAACGCCAAAGCGGCCATACGTCTTTTGGTCGACGCTGACGTAGTGAGGCAAGATGGCCAGGAGGTTGAGGCGCGATTCGATCCATCGAAGTGCCCATTCAGGAGGAGCGAGATACTTGACGGTGCCGAGGCCAGCTAGGAACATAATTAGTCAGGCAATGCAAGACATCATGCATATTTTCGTACCAATGTATCCCACCAAGATGCCGCACAAGTGGCCGAGGAGACTGGACCTTGGCACCAGTACCCCCATAACTAACATCAAAAGCAATGGCATCGTCCAAGTCGGGATGTGGTGGGTGCCGATGATCAGATAAGGATTCATCTTGAAAGTTCGAATAGCCTCCATTCCTAGAAGCAGGAAGACCCAAACACTGGAAAGATGTCAGCTGCACGTTTTGGCCAACGCATCAAGCAGAGATTCTTACCTGGCTCCCATAACAGAATTGTTGCTTCGCAAAATAAGGCGTTCAATGAAGACATAGAGCACACCAGGCACCGTCGTCAATGCTGGACCCAATCAGTTATCCATGTTTATATCGGTTCGGTTCGGTCATTCTTACGCCCAAAGAACAAGGCCACCGTGGTCAAGGTACCATATTCGCCCTCAAACCTCTCCATCAACGGCGTCAACGCAAGGACGTTGAGGAGCGCATGGAAGAAATTGAGATGAACGAGCGGAAATGTCGAGAGTCGGTATGCTGTAGTCACCCACGTCAGAACGACTTCGAATAACGACTTGAAGCATACTCACCAGCCAGAATGCTGACTTGGTCAGGGATCAAGGCACCCCATTGCTTCACATCCAACACCGACTGGAACCCGGCCAGCCAAACAGCGAAAATGATGACAATTATAGCCCGAGTGAAGAGCGGGAGCCGGGACACGTATGATCGAGCTCGGAGGGTGCTGAAGCTTTGCACACTCGGCATGGCGATGCGATTCCGGCTGCGCGGAGCCGCCGGGAGGTTCGGTGGAGATGGCACGCGACAGGAAGGGAGGGTTGTCGATGAGAACAGGGAGGTCGCGAGGCGGAGACGATTGTGAACTGCAAACCTCAGGGTCTTGAGGACTGCACCTACAGCCCTACGTATCCCCTTGTTTTCGCAACAGACAAGACCAAGGAGTGGATGTGATACAATGCTGCGATGACCAAGTCAAACTGGACAGATAGCTCAGCCGGTGGAGGCGCCGCTCTTATCGCCATGTGACTTGGGACAATTGGTCAGGGGTTATGTACCTATAACGGATAAGTTAAGCGGCAAGGTACCTGACTGCGAAGCCAAGACCCCCCGCATGGAACGCCTCTGGAAACGCCACATTAATACGGAAAGCGAGTGCTCTTGAAGTGTGCCCATCCATGAATGCGACGATGATCGCACGTCGTTAATCAACCAACCTCTGGGGCCGGGAACAACGAGTTGAGACGACGCTGGCTTATTAGGCGACCCTCAAGACAATGACAATGAGGTGATTACCAAGTTGAAAATTGTCGTCCTAACAGCAACGCGCCTGCACCAAACGCAAGAAATCATTTCCTCACTGTTCACACGGTAGTCTCTACACAGATTGTTGTTTCAGAGATCAAGTTAGCGATAGCAACAACTGTCATCACACAAGAGCGAGCAAGCATAGAGCATTTTGAACTGTTTTTGAAATTTATACAGCCTATTTAAATCATTGGCTCCCTCCCATCCCTCGCAGTTGTAAACGTAAACATCGGGACTCGACAGTTTTACAGCTGATACCGTCAATCATGTATGTCCCTTCTACCGAAAGCTCTGAAACCCAAAACCAAAGCCCATGCAGGATTAGACGCCATTGTTTCCCATAACATTTCTCATCTACTCTCCCTTCCTCTTTTCGCTATTTACTTCTTGCCAGCGGCCTTGGCCATGGTGTTGAGGGCACTGCCGTTCTTGAACCACTCAAGCTGGGGAGCGTTGAAGGTGTGAGACAGAGGAATCTCGAAAGGAGCACTGCCGTCCTTAGGGTGGACAACCATGATCAATGGCTTGCCAACCTCGAGCTGAGTGCAAGGAATGTCGACACGGTCCTCGGGTCGAATCTTCTCGTAGTCGGCAGGGTCGGAGAAAGTCAGGGGCAGCATGCCCTGCTTCTTCAAGTTGGTCTCGTGAATACGGGCAAAGGAACGAGTGATGATGGCAAGACCACCAAGGTGACGGGGCTCAAGAGCGGCGTGCTCTCGGGAAGAACCCTCACCGTAGTTCCAGTCACCAATGACAACCCACTTGATGCCCTTGGCCTTGTAGTCACGGGCGACGTCAGGGACAGCACCCCATTCGCCGTTGGAGTAGTTCTGGATCTTGTTGGCTTCCTCGTTGGCCTCGTTGATAGCGCCAATCAACATGTTGTTGGAGATGTTGTCGAGATGGCCACGGTACTTGAGCCAGGGACCAGCCATGGAGATGTGATCAGTGGTGGTCTTGCCCTTGGCCTTGATTAGGATAGGAACGTTCTTGGCGTCCTTACCGTCCCAGGGCTGGAAAGGAGAAAGAAGCTGGAGACGGTCGGAGGAGGGAGAAACATCAACAGTAACACTGGCACGGTCGGCAGGAGGAGCCTGGTAAGTGTTCTCACCAGGGTCGTAGCCGCGCTCGGGAAGACCCAGACCGGTGGGAGGAGCAAGCTTGAACTCCTTACCATCCTTGTCCTTGAGGGTATCGGTCAAAGGATTGAAGTGGAGGGTACCAGCGATGGCAAGGGCAACAACCATGTCGGGGGAGGCAACAAAGGAGTGAGTGGCGGGGTTTCCGTCGTTTCGACCAGTGAAGTTACGGTTGAAGGAGGAGACAATAGAGTTGGCAACTCCCTTAGGGACATCCCGACGATCCCACTGACCGATGCAAGGACCGCAAGCATTGGCGAGGACGACACCGCCAAACTCCTCGAAGGTCTGGAGCTGACCATCGCGGGCAATGGTGGCACGAATTTGCTCGGAACCGGGAGAGACGGCAAAAGCGGACTTGGCCTTGATGCCGTGGTTCAGAGCGTCACGAGCGATAGAGGCGGCACGAGACATATCCTCGTATGAAGAGTTGGTGCAGGATCCAATCAGGCCAACCTTCAGCTCCTCAGGCCAGCCATTCTCCTTGACAGCCTGGCTGAACTTGGAGATGGGAGTTCCCAAGTCGGGGGTGAAAGGACCGTTGATGTGGGGCTCGAGCTCGCTCAGGTTGATTTCGATGTGCTGATCGTATTCGGCGCCCTCGTCGGCTTTCAGGCCGTGGGCGTAGGCTCGTGCGTATTCACCAATGTCCTTACGCTTGGTGGCGGCAAGGTAGTCGAACATTCGCTCGTTGAAGGGGAAAACAGAGGTGGTGGCTCCAATCTCGGCCTACGTGCATGTTAATGTGAGTTACACGAATGATGATATGGACTCCAAGGTTACTTACACCCATGTTACCGATACTGGCCATTCCGGTGCAGCTCACAGAGTCCAAGCCGGAGCCTGTGTAAATGTTAGCATCGAATATTCATGTCGAGAACAGAGACGTGAGAAGGATTGTGCTTACCAAAGTATTCGACAATGGCGCCAGTACCACCCTTGACAGTCAAGATATCGGCAAGCTTCAAAATAATATCTTTTAATGAATGTTAGCGACGTCACCAGTATGGCGAGGGGAATAAGCATACCCTTAGGAGTGGTCCATCCGTTGAGCTGGCCAGTCAGGTGGACACCGATAACCTTGGGGGCCTTCAACTCCCAAGGCAGGTTGGCCATGACATCGACAGCATCGGCACCACCGACACCAATACAGGCCATACCGAGACCAGCTCCGTTGGGAGTGTGAGAATCGGTACCGATGAGGAGACCACCGGGGAAAGCGTAGTTCTCGAGAATAATCTGATGGATGATACCAGAACCGGGTCGCCAGAAACCAATGTTGTACTTGGCGCAAGCAGACGAAAGGAAGTTGTAAACCTCCTTGTTGATGTCGATAGCACGGGCAAGATCCTTGGCACCACCCTGCTGGGCCTCAATCAAGTGATCGCAGTGAACGGTGGTGGGGTTGGCGACGGCGTCCATGCCGGCGGACATGAACTGGAGAATAGCCATCTGAGCCGTGGCATCTTGGCAGGCCACACGATCGGGACGGAGCTTGAGGTAGGAGTTGCCACGCTCGATTTCCTGGCCATGGGGATCATCCAAATGCGAGTAGAGAATCTTTTCGGCGTAGGCCAAGGGTCGGTTGAGGCGGGCTCGGACAATATCCAGCGTTCGCTGATATTTTGCGTAATCTATGAAATTGGATGACTCGTGGATGTTTTGACGGACCTGAAGTAAGTCAGTACAGAGTTCCTGTCACAGAAGTCAAGATAGGCAATGGCTCTTGCTGCGCCGCCGCTGTGCCGCTGATGTCACTTATGCTGGCTGTCGTAAAGTTGACTGCCCGTTTTCTTGTCGAGATCTTCGTCTATTTTTCAATTCGTTTGGCGTGTATCCAATACCTTGCCAATGTCGTCATAGTTACTGGCTTGCCGATCTTCAAAGCCTCCACGACCATATTGTGAATAATACAACAGCGGCGCACAGTAACATCAGCGAGCCTAGCGGTAGCAACAACCTCGAGAGGAGTGGATCAACAGTCCACCGATCGCAACCCCATGTATCCGAGTTCGCAAAAGAGACGCCCAGACACAAGGTCGCGAGCATACACCAGCATGAACACAGTCAGAATGTAGAACTAGCTTACCTTTCGGTCGAGAGGGCTATCAGAAACGGTAGCCAAACGTCGGACGCCCGACGAAGCAGCACCGGCAAGAGCGCGGCTCCGGGCAGCGTTGCCCAGAAGCTGTCGAGAGGCAAGCATTGTGGAGGAAGAGGACGACAGGGCACGGCGTCCAATTGAGGGGAGAGGGTCTGGGAGGGGGTATCACAGGGAGGGAGAGAAAAAGAAAGAGAGGCCTTCGTCAAAAGGTGCGAGGGGAGGGCTCTCTATTAAAAGGGACGAGAGGAAGAGGTGTTTTTAAGCCGGGGCACCTCCAGCCGAAACCAAGCAACCCGGAGGGAATGCGTGATGTTACCTTTCACGCACGGTATAGGTGAGGTACCGGTGGCTCTCAGGTTTCCTTCTTCCCCAAATGGCCACGGTTAAAGGGCAAGTCCGGCATTCCGCACGCCCCTTCCCCCAAGTTCATCGCCGCGACGAGTGGTCCGCCACTATGCTCACCCCTGCAAGCCCACTGCAACCTGACGAAGGACGCACTGGAAACGAGAAGCGGCGGCCAAGCAACTGAGGTTCCACCGCTGAGCGTGACCCCGTCTCGAAATCAGAAGCCAATCACAGGCAACCAAAATATAATCGGAACAACCCTTAGGTGTCCTTCTTCGTCATAGACCTTAACCGAAAACCTCCACTCTGCCGAGGGAGCAACCTGTCGCATGTCACTTCGGTCAGCCAGACCGCGGATAAACACACAGAGGTTAGCCCTCCAGATACTTTCACGATGAAAGTTTCGACTTTATCGTTAACCGTGCTGACTCGTGCTGGGCACTGTGGTCAAAGTACCCTTTCCCTGTTGCCGTCTTCTCCTTCATCCCTCCATCTCCAACCACCCCTCTCTGTTCCCCTCTGACCAATCCCGTCTCGTCCAAATCGTCACGTCCCCATTGCCCTCCCCAGACTGGACCCCAAGCGACGTGAACTTGTCAACGGCCCCGGTCAACTCGTCCCTGTAACAAAGAACGACAACATCAGATACTGTCACCAACTTGGCCTGATCAACATCCAAGCAGCGATTGACCGCCACATAATCCCGTAACAACGACACGAACCCAGTCATAACGCAAACGACGCCCTGAAAACACTCAGATAACCAAAATGAGGAAGCCCCATTCCTGAAAAGCCATTGAACACCATGATTGGCCCTTTTTGGCCCCATTCCGGCCCCTCCCCGCCCGTCTGGCCCTGGTTTGCTTTGAGGCGCTGCCGCAAGCTGCTGCGGGAACAGTGGGAAAGAAACAGGAAGTTGCTTGCGTCAGAGTCTGTCCCAGCACCAGATGGGTCTCATCGCCGACGAATGCCCCGGATACCGACCGGACGTGAACGGACCTTCGGCTTCAACTTCGACGTTACGAGATTCAAAGCCACGGCTCTTGACTCGGCTGGAGGATATCGGACTGTCAGTTGACATCCAAGTTGCCGCAGAATGCGTGCTTCGAAGTCCTCGGAATCAACCAGTACTGTTCAGTTCCAATTCCGTCCAACAGAAGCTTTAAGCAAGACACCTTTTTCAAGACGCACACAAAACTCGGCATTTCACAAATTGCGGGCAAATTTTTCTTGATCGTACATCGCCGCACCCACCAATACAACCACATCCACACACCCACACCCATGCCAGTCCTCGGTACGAACCACGGATTCCAGTTCCACCTCCACCAACAAAAGCAGAGGATTTTCAATAGATGAAAATAACAAGCACGAAGTACGGAGGAGGTGTTCTGGCATTTTGGTTATGGGCGAGTTCCACCCCACAGTCTGATTCTTGAGTGCTGTTGTGTTGTGAGTTGTGACTTGACAATTAGCTGAAGATGAACAGCCCTGATGCATTCAAATGCGATTTTATCTTCACAACCTCCTTACCAAGTAACTACCACGTTTCCTATCTCTCTGCTGCTTCCTCGGGAGGGGTTCGGCTGACAGGCGCGGTAGCGGCAAAGAAGCCAAGCTCCACGCTTCAACCGTCAACGGTCGTGATGATGTCAACCAGGTCGAATGGATGGCGATTCTCCACCCTTGGGTCTGGTTCTGGTTTTCCAGCTCTTCCCCGGGCAAACAGCGCCATCAGCAACATAACGGCCCCAGCTAAAGAAGGTCTCCAGACCTCGAAACCCACTCGGCCGCGCGCAGCACTGGGGGCAACGGAGCAGAATAATTACCGCATGGGAGCCCTGATGCGGCTTAGAAACTCCAGCGGCTCCATCCCCCAAACAGGCCCCATCCCCAGACGCTCCGGGGCCTTGAAAACAAAAATTTCAGCGCCCCCTTGTCGTTTTGGTGCCTGTCGAACCTCGCTAGAGTCTCGGACCAGCGGCTTTGACTTCGGTCGCCGTCTGTGGCGCTCGCGGATGACGGTGTTACGAGACTTGATCCTCGGTCCCCGACATATTGAAGGCAACTTCGCTCCAGTTCCATGTGCCTTCACAACTATTCTCAGACGAAAATGAAGCTTTCGCCAGTTGCTACGGTCCGTAACAAGTTCCTCGCCAACCCTTAGAATCAGACACCCCTTCTCCCGCATCGTAGGCCGCAGACCGCCCTATTCCCCATCTTCAACCAATGATAACCTCTACAATTACCATTTCTTACCGAACCGCTTCCTATTGCTCCCACATGCCCTCCTCTTTCCTCGGTTTCAGCCGCATGACGGCCTAACAATGACTTTGTTTTCCCGCAGGCAGAGCATACACCCCTCCATATCCTACCAAGGGCTAATTGTACACCCGGCATCTCCGTTCTACAGTGTAAGTTACTTCTCGGTCCGTAGTCCGTAATAGGAGGCACTGAGAACCAGGCCCTTTCATCGACTGCGTACTTGTAGAGAGCGGATTTCCGTGTTCAGGGCTAACCCCATGTTTCATGCATCTGAGCATTTTGGTAACTCCCTATTGAACATATTACCGGGTTTCAGAGTGATTCAGCATTTGAATCGTACTTTGGACTCTCACATCAAACTGATACGCAACTACGGAATTGAGTTGTATATTTCCGTACTTGTCAATATGGTTAGATAGGCTAATAACCTACCTACCTACCTAGGTAGCTGAGACAACTCTCACATGTCCAATTCAATACCCTACATGCTTTGCACCCATGTGATCCGTGGCTGATCATCGTGTGGCTGCATCGCTAGAATGGATTTCGAGAGCGATCTGTGGCTGATCCTTATCGGCGGGGTGATTTCTCCCCCGCAGTGCCGATTGCGCTATCTAATCGCACTCTCCCCAGTAAAAAAATTTAGTTATCCAGCCTCACCGTCGTAGACATTCACTGCCAACGGCCAACGAGCCATCTACGTAAACGCCGTGTACTCAAACAACGAAAAGAACAGCCAGAAAGAATACCGCAGTATCCAATCATATCACTCGTCACGATGGGTGTCACCAATAAGCGAACGATTACCAAGACAAGGCGCAAGACGAGGTTACTACTACAAAATCTTGTTCGACCTATATACGTACTTACTCGTGTCCAGGGACGTTGACCAAATCAAAGCCGACCTCCTTTCCCCCAAACATCTCGCGCAATGGAAAGATACCAAGGCCGCCGAGGACCTGCCCGGTCTGGGCCGCCATTACTGCACCGAGTGCGCCAAGTGGTTTGAGACGGAGACGACATTGGTTGCGCATCGCAAAGGAAAGCCTCACAAGCGCCGGTTCGTTCAATTCGTCAGGCATCTAACAGTACATGTGTTCTGACATTCATACTCTAGAGCAAAGCAGCTTGCCGAGGAACCCTACACGCAAAAGGAGGCCGAGGCGGCTGTCGGGCTGGGAACGGATAATGGCAAGCGAAGCCGTAATGTCGACGGAGAAGACGATGTGGACATGGCCACTTGAGAGCTATACTCCATCTGATTCGAGATGCGTTGAATGTCTTCCATGCGTATCCAAAATCTACCTGTCTTTGGTTCCGACCCGAACGAGCTGGACTCGACTCCTTGTCGAACGGGATTGAATAGACTGGGTATAATGGGGTGCGCCTTGCTGTCATTCCCTTCACCTACTACTGAGCCCACGGGCGCGAGGTCTAACCAGACCACTAGTCCGGCCGCGAGTCGTTCCCCGGGCATTCCCCCTACCTCCCCTTGTTGAAGCCCCTCGCGCTGGGAGTCGCGATTGGCGAGTTTCTGATGCTGGCGTGGCAAATTTAGATGATTTCGAGGTTGTTGAAGGGTTTTCGACGAAAGAAGTATCGGTGGTCCTTTTTTGGTCAGGGATAATGAAGACAACGCATCACTGGGATAACTTACATAAACGTCATCTCCCCATCATCACCTCGGGTTGGGGGATTAGCGGTAGCAGGTTGTTGTTCTTGCCCACGAGGTCGTTCACGTCGAAAAGACTCGGCAACGGGGCCCTATTGTCCAAGAGGTTAGCGCACATAGATATAATAAAGTAGGCTCGCCAAAACAAATGGATAAATACCTCGGGGAAATCGACACAAAAGGCATTCATGTTCAATCCGTATAAGAAACTCGCAAAGGACTCGGTGAATCGAGAAAGGCTCTCGTGCATGAGCTGAAAGTGCATCATGTTGGCTTCCAGATCAGCCATGGAATCGGACAGCTCTGCAAAGGCTGGCTCGAACGCGTTTAGCGGAAAGGGCGCCTCGCCGTCGCCGGCATGACGAGCTGAGTCGCGAAAGGAGGATCGTGATGAAGGTCGAAGCGGGGTGGTCGGACGCGACGTGCGGGAGCGAGAGTTGGATCGTTGGCGTTCGCCGGACATTGTGGGTATCTTGCTGTGTTTCTCGATAGTTCTTTGGTTCGGGTTGTGGGTTGTTGAGTACGTTTGGAGATGGTGGGATGTCTAGCACGGCGGTTGCAAAGATTGCGTTGATGTTCATAGGTAGGTAGCTATGTCAACAATCAGAAGCAGACGAGAGAATGTGGTTGTGGCGCCGCGACCAACTGCTGAGCTATGCCCCGCATCAATATGGATGTGGCGGTGCTACTCGGATAGATCCCCCCGGAAGCACTGATAGTCACTTGTGTACCGTTGGCTTCAGAGCTTGGGGGATTGCAAGATGACAAGTTACTATCAATATATAGTGCGATCTTGCTACCAGTGCCTGAACGAGATATCTATTTGAAGGTCGAAATATCTGTTTTACGCGCGGATACATTTCACCGAAGTCATACTTTTGTAGGCATTCATTTACTTAGTGTTATGCCAATTCTATCTTTTCTTGGACTCAGACTTTCGCAAGCATTTTACACTCGTATTAGGGCGCCGATAGCTACGACACTGCCAAGGGATACGCGTGTTGAGTTCCGATTCGCGATTCGTTGGCGTACAAGCCATCCAGGGATTGGCGGTAAGCCCATGATGCTGCGGCTGAGTCCAAAGTACAATATACTTCACACGCATCAACGTAAGATTGCAGACGTGGACCAAGGATGGAGAAGGAGTGCATTGGACGTCCATACGACGAGAGATGACCATCAGACGAGAGACGCTCGGGCAACGAATGTTTTGCGTGTCATGGTGTCGAAGTCGTCATTGTCTGTAGGGTAGCGCAGCTTGCCAGCGGAGCTGTCTTGTAAGCGTGCCTCGTATACCCAGGTAGGTAGGTCGCAACCGTCCGTTCCAGAGCGTCGGTATCGGGATCAGATACCCCTTTTTATGTTTCGTAGGCTCCAGTACTGCGGCATGTATTCCGAAGGGGTCTTGAAGTGTATTGATCGCATGACTGCCAAATAGACGCCCTCCACTGCACTCTGCATTCGCGGTACCTCTGCTGCTAACACGGTTTGTACGGGTTCCTGATCCCCAACGCTAAATCTCAGCCCTCTCCTCCGTGCATGTACAGGTAATTAAAAAAAGCTCTGCCGTCACTTCCCAGTACAAAATTGGCTCCGCGGGGTCCGCACCGCAAGTCCCGCACCTTGCATCTTGGGCAACAGCGCCTCGTCTCCCCGTGCAGTCCCGTGGCCACCCAGTCTAACCTACCTACCTACTCCCTATATGTGCTGTACCTTGCCTCGCCTCAACCCATCTCATCTCATGTAAAACTCCGTTCCGCTTACCTACTTCCACTCCTCACCCTTCCTCTCCCATCCTTCCCGTTCTCCGCGGGGCCTGCCTAGGACGCTCAAGGACGTGGTCAGCTCGGTACCTCTGCCGACCTAAGCCAAGGGAGGCCGCCGGGGTCGTATTAACAAATCACCCTCCGTCATCTTCATCTTGTGCCAGTGCTCACGCGCGCACCCATCCTGGGCCGTCTTTGCTCCGTCACCTATGAAACCCCAACTCCGACGATTCATCTGTCCAGATAGACTCTGTCCCAAGCAGTCTTCCTCACTTTTGCGCCCCCTTCCAGTCCAGTTCTGCCGTACAGGTCGACTTTCTGCTGAACCCCGCTATCGTCTTCTGTCAACTTCCGTACTAGCTGTCACAAAAAGATCCACGGGTTTTTACGAGAAATCGTCCATTGAGAACCCTTTGGTTACATTTCGAAACTCATTTCGTGACACAAAGACAGTCGGCTGCTATCTCCGATTTACAACTTCATCTTCACCTTTCATTTTCCGTGGAAGGTCTTACGGAACTAACACAAACTCACCTTGCGAAAGCATCCGTCTTGAGGCAAGCTTCCTGTATTCTAGCCTCGCAGCTGTCACCGTCGTAGCTGCGATATTTGTTGCCTCTTTCTGGACCCCTGACGGAAGTCCTATACGTTCTGACCCCCAAGAAGTCGTCGAAATCATGGCCTACGAAGTTCCTCCGGGACGTCCGGGAAACCTGACTCCGGAGCAAGAGGAAAAGCTCCGACAACTTTGGACTCAGATTTTCCAGTTGACTGGCGTTGCCGATGACGCCAGCGCCGCTCCCAGCCAGGCCCCATCTATCAAGGAAGAGACCGCTGCTACTGAAGGTGACGGTGGCAAGAAGAAGCGATTTGGAGTTTTCCGAAGGAAGGGAGAAGCCAAATCCGGAACTTCGACACCTACTTCTACTGAGCACAAGGATGGTGGAGAGGAGGACAAGTATGGCCAGACGAAGCAATTTTATGACACGCTGGCTAAGGAAACCCCCGAATCTATTCGTGCCACAATCTGGAGTATGGTCAAGCATGACCACCCTGATGCCCTTGTCTTGCGCTTCCTCAGAGCCCGTAAGTGGGATGTTGAGAAGGCACTTGTCATGCTGGTTTCCACTATGAACTGGAGGCACTCGGAGATGGGTGTTGATGACGACATCATGAAGAACGGGGACGGGGCTGCCATTGAGGACGAGAAGAAGTCGGACTCGGCCACGAATCAAATCAGCAAGGATGTCATGGCACAGCTTCGAATGGGTAAAAGCTTCCTCCACGGAGTGGACAAGAGCGGCAGGCCAATTTGCGTTGTTCGCGTTCGGTTGCATAAGCAAGGCGAGCAATGCGAACCGAGTCTCGAGAGGTACACTGTCTACATTATCGAGACGGCTCGCATGGTTCTGGAACCACCAGTTGATACTGCCGTAAGTCCCTTCTATTTTGCTTCTGCCTAATTGAAGTTCTCGCTAACGGATCGTGACGTAGTGTGTTATATTTGACATGACAGGCTTCAGTATGGCCAACATGGACTACACTCCAGTCAAATTCATGATTAAGTGTTTTGAGGCAAACTACCCAGAGTCTCTGGGGGCAGTTTTAGTGCACAAGGCTCCGTGGATTTTCCAAGGTAATGACGCATACTATCTTGCAGTAGAATCAGGCGTTGGCTAACAAATAGAAAGGCATTTGGAAGATCATTAGAGGATGGTTGGATCCCGTCGTGGCGGCTAAAGTCCACTTTACCAACAACAGAGCTGAGTTGGAGGAATTCATTGAGCCAGGTCGCATCATCAAGGAACTCGAGGGCGACGAGGACTGGGAGTACAAGTACATTGAGCCGGTTCCTGGCGAGAATGACAAGATGAAGGACACGGCGACAAGAGAGCGCCTTCTTGCCGATCGGGAGGAACTGGTCAAGAAGTTTGAGCACGCCACACGGCAATGGATTCGTAACCCCGATGATGCTATCAGGGGAGAGCGAGAGCAGCTTGCTAAGCAACTGAAGGAGGACTACTGGAACCTCGACCCGTACATTCGTGCACGCACATTGTATGACCGCCAGGGAGCGATTCAGCCTGGTGGTAAGACAGACTGGTACTCGCTGAAGCCTGCGACGGCACCAGCAACCGAGACTTCTGCGGATGACTTAGACTAATCACTTGGATGGAACCTGCGAGTGTCGGCACGGGATTGGCGCTAGATGGAGACACGGGTACCTGGGGAAAAAGAAAAAGAGAGAATACGGACACAGCTAGACAGTAACACTAGATCGCCTAGTCGCGAGGCCTTGTTGTTTGGAGGCTACTGGCCATTTTGACGACACTCTGGTGAAGTCGTTTTTCTTGTCAGGATAGCTATTATCCAACAGTACATGAATGGATATCAATGATCAATGACGAATTGCGACAACTTGTCTAGATGCGAGACTTGACCTCCTCGCAGTATGCCTTGAGCTGGTCCATGTCGGCCGGCTTAGCTGGCCACTCAATGATGAGACCCTCTTGCTCGTTGGGCTTGGGGATCTGTGTATAATTAGATGATTGAAACATGCAGGAAAAACGTGGCTAGAGGATTATGAGTGAGACTCATTGGGACATACCAAGTGGAAGTGAACCTAAAGCAGAACAATTAGACAACGGTTTCTGTTACAGTAGAGGAGGGGAATCTTACGTGATGGACCTGCTGATGAGCAATGGTGCCGTTGTTCTGGAGGACGTTGTAGTCGACAGCTCCGGTGGCCTTGACGAGTTTCTTGAGTGTGGGCTGGTGCGAAGGGAGAACCGTCAGTACGAGACCAACTCAAGTTACCGCATTCCTCGAGTTAAACAAGCTTGCAGGATTAGGATTGACTTACCAGAACGTCGGTAAGATGCTCATCGGGGATGTCGGCAAGCTTGGCACCGTGGTATTTGGGAATGACGAGCTATCAAACAGGAAGATTTAGTTAATTGATCATTCCACGAAGCTTGGGGAAGCTTGTCGGCTAAGTTGGCGATGAGGGGGACATGGTGGTGGAGTGGATGCCGAATGCCGATGAACGAGAGGTGGATGATAAAACATACACTGTGACCTTTGCTGGTAGGACCAATGTCGAGGAAGGCAAGGACAGTATCGGTTTCGAGAATCTTCATGCAAGGGATTTCGCCTGCGGACGAGAATCAACGGTCAGCATGATGAGCTTGAGAAATAGTAAGTGATGCCACGGTGTGGAGAGCTCTCAAAGAGAAGTGAGGGGGGTTGAGCTGGGAGTTGACATGCCCTTGATGATTTTGCAAAAGATGCAAGCAGCGTCGGAGACGATCTTGGAGGCCATGATGTGGTGAAGAAGGGAATTGAGAATTCGAAAGCAATGTAGGATCTGTGAGGGATTTGAGGAGAGGACGGTAGCGGTAAGAGAAGAAGGAATAAGATGAGCAGCGATGTACAGGTACGATTACATGGAAGGATGAGCTTCGGTCAACCAATGGAGGGGTAGGCACGCTGTAAGCCTGAGGCACTCACAAGGAGGGGAGGTTATAAGTCAAATTAGAGCAGTGTCCGATCGGAGTGGGACCTCCCATCGAACTCACCTCTTGCCTTTTACCAGATGTGACCGTGGAATGGCCCAACAGACTCCGTTCACCCAATCTTTGGAAACACTTCGTCTGGAAGTTCCAGATTCGAATTTTTGCTTTTTGGGTATATTCTTGATCAGAATGGGCTTGGTAACATGATGGCACTATTTTGGGCAAATTTGAGAGACTGCACGACTTTCCACAGAGCTTTTAATCATCCAGCTCGTCTTGTCCTGGCCCAACCCAGTTCTGTGTGGCTGGTGTGGTACGGACGGAAATACGTCATTGTCTTGGATGGCGGGGTCAAATTTCTGTCGTACCAGCATGGAAACAACAGCCAGTCAAGTAAACCATGAGAGAGAATTGTCCGACGGTGGCTTGTACCTGATCGCCTCGTGTAGCTGTCCGCAGTCCAGCGAGCCAACAGTCATATGAGTTATTCAGTCTCGTCATGGTTGTTACTCCAAGCTAGGTAGTTTTAGTTATTGATCCTTTTACCTCCTTCCTTGCCGCCAAGGTTCCATCGCCCAAGTGACCCCTCCTGTCCTGCTCCTTCCCAAATCACTGCCTTGGATATTTCAGGCTCTTAGGCGCACATACTTGTAGCACTTTTGCCTGGATACCTTGGACCCATACATAACTTCACCTCTCTATACATCCCCCTCGCTGTCTCGCTTCGTATACACATCGCACTTCAATACTCGTCACGAGAGCGAATCCATCCAACTCACCATGACCGAGTTCATCAGCACTCCCCTCTTTGGCAGCGCCATCATCGCCGACCTGCCCGCCAACTTTGCCGACGTCAGGTGAGCTTGCTCCTCTCAGCTTTGCGCCCCGCGCGCGCATTCCCTCGACATGGCTAACCATCTCTGCGCGCAGCAAGCTGCGACAGGTTCCCGACAACCAGGAAGTCTGGATCGACCAGAATGGCTTCACCAGCATCATCTTCGACATTACCGAGCGGGTCGGCCCCTCAGGATCTGGCCCCGAAATCGACGGTCGCGCCATGACGACGCACCTCGAGGACATGGTTGGATCCGACATCGATACAGTCAAGATCTGGAATACCGCCGAGACCGAGTTTACCCGCCTCGAGTACGTCCTCTAAAAAGTCCCCTTGTCTCCCAAGACGTGCAAAGCAGCAGCTAACGTAGCTACGTCGCATCGCAGACCCGGAACCCCCGCGTACACGCTCATCTCTACCCAGACCCCGAAATCCCAGCAGTCCCGCGATGCGTCGTCTGCTCCCGACTTTACCGCCATCATCATGACCATCCTGCGCCTCGAGAAGATCAAGACGGATATCCTCATCACCATCAACGTGCCTCACATCAAGGGCGAGTACAACGAAGAAGACGTCGACCTCGAGCTCGGAAAGCAGGGCAAGCTCATTGGCGACGCGGTCGAGTACTCGGCTCGGATCTGGTCGTCGTTCAAGATCAAGGACTGGTCGCTTTTTGTTGATCAGAAGTAATACATGTTTTAAGTGAAAATGGAGAAGCGAGTCAGGAAACGGGATACATTTATAGTTGAATAGGGGGATATGGATGGTTATCTTTCTGCTTGGGATGGATATTACGACTGACATGACCAATACGTACTCGGGTACGAACGAGATGGATGACTCGGAGAGCAAAGAAGGGATTGGGACTCTATGGGCTTAGGTAGAATGAAGAGAATACAGGCAGTTGTATCGTCTACACCCAGCTCGTAGAAAATGCACATGTCGACTTGTCTCGTAGTTTGCCCGAGTCTATTGAGAACGGTTGATTAGGGTCATCCTGAGCATCGTACAAATACATACATACATGTAGTCGGGGTATGGTGAATGCTTTTGAATAGGCTTTCATTTTGCCTGTGTTATATTTCTCTACTCGAATCGAGACGAGTACTCGAGCACACATAACAGGCTACCCCCACGTCTACAAGTATGTAGGTATATGTGTCTTTCCTCATGATGCAGCAGACTATTAACGAGACAGTAAAGAACTGTAGCAGACTGCATGAGATAACTAGTCCAGTGAAGATCCCCTGGGCACTCAGATGACGAGCTTTGTCTCGGCTCATTGGTTACGTGGAGGAGGATGTTGACCCTTTTCATTACTCATGTGGAAGACACATAGCTGTCCCATGTTTCAATACCTATTCCCTATTCCCTATGACATGTACGCCGTAAAACTCGACAAACACCACGCTATGCAACCCCCCATGCTAATCCTCCAGCGTCATGCCACCCATCTTGTCAACCACGCCGTCGACACCAGCTTTCCCCCCCTTTCCCCCCTCCTCCCTCTTCCACTTGTCCGCAATCATCCTCATCACTTCCTTCTGCGGGCTGCCCGGGTTCTCCGCCCTCACCACGGCCATCTGCTCCCTGACAAACACCTGCCACCTGCTGGGCCCTTTATCGCCCTTTCCCCTGGGCGCCGGCTTCGTCTGCCGCAGCGCGCCCTTGCAGCTCCCGCACCGGTGCCGCTGGGTGTCGATGCTGCGCGAGTGGCGCTTGAACTCGGCGCCGCAGTCGCCGCACTGCCACACGTACTTGAAGTCGATGTCGTAGCTGTGCTTGGTCGTCACCTCGATGCCCCGGTCGGCAAAGACCCGCGAGCACCGGGCCGCCCACGCCTTGAACTCCTTGCCGTGCGGGTTGGTCGTGACGCCGCTGACCATGAAGTTGGCCAGGTGGCAGAACTCGTGGGCGAGCACGTTGAGGAGCCGGTGCTCGTCGTCAATGACCTTTTCGGCCAGCTCAATGGACGAGTGGTGCTTGTGTTCCACCGAGGCCTGGGTGCCGTCGGGTCTCCGGATCCGGACCGTTTCGCGCCGCCAGCTCGCCCTCCCGGCCGTGGTGTTGAGCGTCTTTGTCCAGACCAGCTTCACTCCGCCCGTCGACTTGGCCAGCTCCGCAATCTTGCCCTGCGTGATTTCGCGGTCGAGCTCGGCGAGGAAGCTCTCTGCCAGTTCGTGCTTCCTCGTCTCAAACGCCTTTTTCGTCTCCTTCTTCTCCGCAGTCTTCTTTGGACTCGTCTTGGCTGGGCTCTTACTCACGGGCGGGAGCATAAGTTTGCGGGGAGAGTGAAGATCGTTCCAGTCATTGACCAGATCCTGACTCCAGAAGTCATCCGTACTGGGACGATGAGGTGTCTTGGGAATCGCACTTCGCTTGGTAGGCGATGTCAAGCCCTTGGTCTTGGTGGTCTTTGGTGGGGTGCATGGCGGTGTCGTGAACTGATCAGGGATTGAGGGCTTCTCATCTTCATCTGAGAAGTCTTGAAGCTGCAGTCGAAGTTTAGATAAAGTGTCTGCAAGATCGGTGGCGGTAGTCTTGGCCGCTGAGGTCGATGTTGAGGCGTTTGAACCATTAGTGCTGTGTCGCTGTAATAACCGCCCACCTTGATTGCTTCTCCTGTCCAATGTCTTCTCTGCCTCACATAAATCCTTCTTCTGACTGCTTGCCGAAGTCTTGCGAGATCCTGGCTCCTTTAAACCAAGCTGGGGTACGTCTTTGGTAAGGGGCAAAGCCTTCTTTGACCCCGAGGGTTTCCGACTTTGCGTAATTGGTTTCAGTCTCAATTTTCTGCTGGGTTCAAAAGCCAAATCATCAAGTCCAGAGTCAGAGGCCGAACCATCGCTGAAATCGGAGGAATTCTCTTCTGCAGTCTTGTAGATGCTGGGGTCATCGGGTTCGTCCCCTTGTACAGTTTCTGTTTCCGAATCACTGTCAAAAGCCTTTGTGAGTTCCGATGCCTTTGACTTTGATTTCACCTGCCGACTCGAGGATTCTTTCTTGGTCTCCCTGTTGTCTTCCTCTTTGGTCTCCTTTTTGACCTCCTTTTTCGCCTCCTTCTTGGGGCCTGTTATCATGCCAGATCGGTTCCTTTGCAGGTTGCGGACTCTCGTGAGAATAGATTCCTCCTCGGAGTGGCTAGCTTCTCCGGTATCCTCCTCTGAATCCTCGATGATTGGTGTACGCCTTCGCCGTGACCTTCGAGTAGGGAGTTGAGGTTCATCATCCTCATCCTCGGACGAAGATGCGCTCAAGCTAGGGGTTCGCTCCGGCACTTGCCTGACCCTGCAACGAGGCTCCTTTTTCTCATCCTTCATTGCAGCTTGAGAATCCTCAGATTCCTTGGAACTCCATGGTTGAAAGAGGGGGTTCGTTGTTGCGCGACCACCGTCACCCAGTCTACGCACTCGACGACCCCCAGGCTTGGAAGAGGCGGACTTGGGAGCCAATGGCTTTGCTTCGGTATTGGATGCGGACTTGGGTTTCCTCGCTGCTCTAGCACTGGACTTTCGGAGCAGTACGTTGAGGTCTGGCAGGTCGTCGTCGCTGGAGGGACAGCATTCTGCCAGGCGAGCCATAGTCACGGTTGGTATGTAAGATGATGAAGCAGTAAGTCTAATTAAGAGTCGGATGAGTAATGGATAAGGATCGAGGCGCCATGTGGATATCCTTGTCTAGACTGTGTTGTATCGTAAAGATATGTACGTGGTGTGGTAGTTTTGTGTGTGATGTGCAGTCTCAAGATATGGCGGTGTTGCCTGGGGCAACGAAGCCACCCTCCGAGACGGCTTACCCTAAACCATGACCTTTTACATTGATTAACCCGTTTTCTATACGTATTTCATTGCCTTTGTTTGTGATTTTTTTTAAGAACTTTTTTTTTCAAATACACTGCTCATATTAGTAACTATTGGAGAAAACTTCTTGCTTGTCCGTTGGTTCTGTACGCGATACCCTCATCTGGGGCCAGGAGCTCAGTGGTGTTTTTTGGGCGACCTTTACAACCTGTTTGCCCTACAAGCCTTTCACCAACTAATCATAATTCTTTTTTTTAAAAGTGTGTACACGACCAGTCCATACCCACGTAGATACAGACTTTCAGAGCAATCTAAAACCGAATGCCGCAAGTACTGGCATTTGCAACCAGCCACATGACTTCTTTCCCACTCAGTCGGTACGGCTGGAATGTTTACAGCTGGGGAACATTTCATCGTAGCAGTTCTCGACAAGACGAGACCCGGCCAATGACACGTACGAATGGGGTTGCAGTCGTCAAAGCCACACCAGGAATGAATAATTAGCACAATGAGGAGGTATTGGACCCGGGTTCAGGTTGCATGCACTCAAAGGTCTCGGCATCTCTACCGTAGGATTTTCACCGTTTCTTGGACTGCTATTAGTCCATGCACAGTAAATTGACCCCTATTAATAGACCAGATAGCATTTCAAATCCATGATATTAAGCACTTGCTGCTATGGAGATTCACTTGATCAAGGCCAAGGCGTGGACGGCCTCTGCCGAGCGCCCCGAGAGCAAAACAAGGAAACAAATCAATAGTCTGGCGGTGATGGCTCTTTGATGAACTGAGATTGAGATGAGATAAGATGGGGAATTTCACCAGGTTCGTCAAGTTCACCAGGCTGGCTCACCAGGCAGCGGGAGGCTCGAGTAGGGCTAGCAACACAGTAGGAGTAATTAACAACGGGTGTGGTTGACCGTTGCTGGCAGTCATCTCTCGAAACGTCTCAGATAGAGATGAGGAGCAGCAGGATTCGTCCAAAGCGGACCTCGCCCTAGAGGGGTGAGGGGACTCCAAGGACTCCGTTGCATGCACTGACGTGGGCGACGAGGACGAATCACAAGTCGTCACCTTTGTTATTACGCTGTCAACCTCTGACAAGGCTGCGTCGTCCGCCCGTCAGTGCATTCCGGCCCTTGCTCGATTTTGCATGGCGACAGTAGGACAGTGTGAAGTACCGATGATGCTCTGTGAGGGAAAAGGGGCTGAAATGTCTGGGACACTGGGTGTGCTCTCGTTAGTCCCGTTGTCCCGCATTCTTCTTGTTAATGAGAGATTGAGCGGTGCCGAGTACAGAAGACACAGTCATTACTCCGTAGTTTTTCGTGCATGCCACCTTGCCACCTCCTCCATCTTGTGCCAGGATGACGGCGTGGTGATGTGCTGTTTGTCTGTTCAAGTTGGGGTAGTGATGTGACAGTCATTGTACTGATGTACTGTAGACTGAACTTCATTTGCCTTATCTTTCTCATTTCCGGCCTGTTTATTGGCGATAAGTGGCGGTACCCTACTTGCAGCACGTACAGTGCACACACAAAGAAAGAGGGGGAGTACCTCCTTGCGCCTATCACAGTTGCCGCTCATTCATCAGCCAGCGCACAATTTAAAACCAGGGCTTGTTGATGCGGCTTCCTCACCACTGTGAGCAGCTAACCAGTTAGCAGTTAGCAGAGCGGGTGGCTGGCGCCAAATTTGGCCTGACATGTCCGCAGTCCAAGTCAGAGATTTCCAAAGCAGCCGCGTTCTCTCTGCCTTTTTCACGTCCCGTATCCACTCTGCCATTGATTCGCTGGTCCAGCAAACACGACACCATTCCTCTAATGGCGTTGGGATCGCGATCGTCTTGTGTGGTGGGATCGCCAGCCCAGCTCGGCCAGTTCCCAATGCCGCCAGAGCTGGCCAACACGCCTTGCAACCCCGGCCTAGGGCCTCGGGCCATGGAAGCTGGAGCCCTTCCTGCCTTTCCAAAGAGCACTCGTTGGCTGTAGCGCAACGTTCGGGAGGAACCTGTAGTCGTCATCGATGTTGGAGCTGGCCTCGTCTCCTCGGCCGTGATGTTTCTGATGTGGACTTTCCGGAGTCGAGAGAGGAGCATATAAGATGAAGAAGAACTATTGAGCTGACGGAAGTGAAGGCCAGTGCTTCAACCATCGAGATTCAGCCTTCCCGGATGGCCTCACAAAATCGATACTTCCCAATTTTTTTTCTTTCTTCCATGACGTCGCCTCATTGGACCTGGGGCGGGCTAGCACGGAGTAGATACTGCGCTGCACAGAGTACAGTACAGCGCCAGCTCAGTATCCTCTCCATTCGAATAGCGCCATCCGTTCCTGCATGCCATGGGTCTCATGCAGCCGTAGTTCGAGGCCAGCTCTCTCACTCGGTCGACAGATATTCATTCCTTCTCCCCTCGGTCAGCACGAGAGAAAGATAGGCTCGACGCGTGCAGCTGCACCATTGTCTCTGGACCGTGTCGGAACAGATACAAGTAGATGGATGGCATGAACGGTAGAACTCTGACTTCGTCTCTGGGCTGCATCATCTGAGACGCGGCATCCAACGACCCGGGATGCAATGAGCGGGCGCCCACTCAAACGCCCAAACAGCCAGAACCACCCCCAGCCTCCAAATACGGAGCACAGCACAGTACGTCGTAGATCCGACTGCCAGGATGCTCTCCGGCTCGACGGCTTCGCGGACAAGACGGGATGAAAGGAGCTGGACGGCTCCACCGGAATGTCTGATCCGTCGAATATACATAGAAGCAATTACGGAGCACACAGCAGCATGTCACCGAGGAAGTGGGAAAAGTAATTTCTGTCCTCACTGCCCAGAGATTGGCTGCGTACTTGCAAGAGATAGGCAGCCCTAGGAAGTAGCCGTGTCTTTGCACCTCTCCGCGAGGCGAAACTGCCGGTTTTCCATACTCCGTAGTCATAATTATATCCGACATGGGACTTTCAAGTCTGGATTGCGAATAATGACGTGGGTGTGCTGATGCGTCTGCATAATACGACCTTTGAGTCCGGATACAACCCACCGACATATTCGTTGCGACCATATTGATAGGGAAAACATCGTATTGGAGGAAACATTGGCAGGCAATAGACACGTCTGTTTCCCAAGACGTGTTGAAGACCGGTCAATAACATGACTTGTACCGAGTACTTTCTGCTTCATGCGGATGGCCAAGGAGGCCTGAAAATCCATCGGCAATGTGATCGACAAAAAGAAACCGGTTTATCGCGGTGCATCCCCTGCATATCAATCCACCTAAGAGACTGATACTCATTAGTTTTGCTAGGTGCTAGGCTCTGCTCTCGAGGCTCTCCAGCGCAGCACCGACCGGTATCAGCAGCTGTCTTTGCTCTCGCTGTCCAGATGGACCAACAACAAGGAGAACACCATCTCGGACGCAACGCTGACGCCTCGTCAGCATTTTGTGTCGCTTTACGAAGTACGAGGTGGGGTAACAATGGACGTACTGTAGGTCAATATACGGAGTAGCATGCAGAATCTGTACGAAGTAGCAATCAAGCATCTTCATGTAGTAGAGCTTTTCTACTTGGCACTCACATCAGTTCATCGTCCGGCTCCTTCAAAGCAAAAGAGTGGCATTTGCCTCTCCCCTCGTTGGGTCGTCGTGCAAATGCCCAAAGATAGACATGAGCCCCTGTGATGAGCGAAGCTTGTCTTGGAAAACCCGGACGCGCCGTTCAGGGGGCGTCGTGGCCTTGCTCAGGCTTGGAGGCTGTCTGTGTCAGGGGGAAAAAGAGGAGTGACGGAGAGAGGGACCCAATGAAGCAGAAGGACGCGTGTCGGACCGTCTTCCTATTCTCCACGGTACCTCCAAGGTACCTGCCCAGGTCCTCTGCGCCCGTCCTGGTCTGAAGCGAAGGTGGGTGGCCTTGGTGGCCTTGGTGGCCTCTCTTGCCTCTGCAGTGAAGAGCGGACAGCAGCGCCTTCCGCGGTGGATGATTGCGTTGCCGTCGGGACGTTTCTCTGTAGTGATTGGATAAGCGCTGTGGCCGCTCAGGATGCAAGGGGGAAGGAACGGGAGCCACCCGAAGGCTCCGATAAAGTCTCTGCGAGGTATCCTGATGAATGCTCATTGCGGGCCTTGGTGGCGACCACGACGAATGGCATTTTGCGCCCCAACCTCCAGAAAGAAGCCAGGCAACCTCCACTGGTGTGAGGGACTTGGGGAGCTCTAACAAGGAGGAAAAGGGGAATACGTCGTAAATCTCTTTTTGCGGTGCCTCTTCTCTTTCCCGGCATCTGGTCTGGATCAAAGTCAATGGCTCGACCTCCAAGAGCCAATGGCCAAGTTCAACAGAAAGCCATTTGTGTCCACACGGAGAACCACTTCACCCATCCACACCAACCTCTTTTGCTTAACCATGCTTTGTCACGGGCGTCCTTCGTGTCGGTTTCCCCTGCACGGCTCTGGAGACTGGTGGGTGTCTCTGAAGTTGGCTGCATCCCTGCTCGACACTCTTCCCCCCCTGGCTTGGTGTTGTGCTAGGACGACTGGCGGGCGCTGGATCCAACTTTCAGCTGCGTACGTCGTACGTATGAAGTACTACGTACTCCTTGGCTCGTGGTTTTGTCCAGTGTTGAGTTTCGGCTCGGTACACTGTGTGTCACGGGAATGGTTGCTTGTCTAGCCTTGAATCAATGCATAGAAATGCGAAGCCAGACCAAGGCAATTGTTCGACACCTGGGGGATGTTGCAAAATCAAGGAACAAACGAGAGAAGCAGTTGCTTTGTATATTCCAGGAAAACCCTGGAAAGCCAAGGGCAGATGACCCTGACTGCAAAGCAACCTGTGTCTCAAGATCTCAAGACTGAGTTGAGACGTCCTCAGACGCAGTGCCAGCACAGTATCAACCGGGGCATCACAAGCCTGCAGCTTCGGGAGTCCGCAGTTCACTGTGATAAGAGACTGGTCCGCTGAAAGTTGCCTCAACGGCGCTGCCCCCGCTACGTTGTAGGCTTAAGCCATCCACTGTAACCACGGAACCGGAGCATTTCTCACAACGAGGACAGAGGCGGACAGAGGAGGACAGGCACGGAGTACACGGTACATGGCAACTGGCCCATTTCATGATCGCCCCTCTCTCCTTCTCCCTCTTCTGCATTGTCGCTTGCTGCGTTATCCCCACATGCATTCACACCCCTATTCTCCTTGATACACTCCCGGTACACTCTTCACTTCACCATTCACCACTCGTCACTGTCTCCCTCCCTCCTCTGGCTGGTCGGTCCTCTTTCTCACCCTGCTCTAGTCCGTACTCCTCACCTTCTGAGTTTTTCTTTAAACAAACCTTTTCGCAGCAATAAATTTCCTTCTGCGGTTGTATCTGGTGAAATGCAACGATTGTGCAGGTGAAAGCCACAGCCACTCGCTTCCTGCCTGTTGGGTTCCGGTCTTCAACTCAATTTGGCAGCTACCGACACAGTACCTTCTTTACTTCCTTACAGTACCTACGGGGTACGGAGTGAAGAAAGAGCAGACTCGCTTCAGATCTTGCTCCCATCCTTCCCTCACAATCTCCCGCCCTGACTCCACTACCGGGGCACTCCATCGCTCCGCCCACCCCCTTGCGTGCGAATAGCGCTACCCCGTACCAGACGCGCAAAGCCACCCCCCGAACAAGAACCAGAGACGTCCATCGTTTTTCTCTCTCCGCCAAAACCCAATCTTCTCCCTTTGCTTCGTCCTGCAAGTCGAAGCATCGTGACACTCTTTTTTGTTTCTTTTCGACTTCAATAATATTGGAGGCGACCTTTCAACCGGCCGGCGCCTCTTGATTCACGCTCGCTTCCATTCCACGGCGAGGTCGAACCGTTTCCTCGATCCCCCCCTTCTCCACGTTCACTTCGACTTTCGACCACTCACATCGCCGACCAAGCCACCATTACGAGTTTGGTTTGCATTTTTTGCTTGTCCTTTCTTGGCCAACCGTCCAACCACCCAAGTAAACAACATCTTTCCGATCCCGTCTTTCTGACGACCACGATTGTTTACATTGCATCCGTCCTGTCGTTATCCCCATGTTCGCCTCGAAGTGAGTTGACCCCGGACCTGCTAGCAATCTGGAGTGGGTTGCGCGACCGCATTCTCCCTGCCTCTGTGCTGGCAATGCTTTATACCCCAATCATCACACCCTATGCCGCCAGGGCGCTCAGAGCGTGTTTCTTTCTGGTCACGTTGCTAATGGCACCTTTCTGTCTAGATAATTAATTAATCAACATGTCGGGATACCCAGGAGGAGGTCAGAATGACCGGTACGATGATGGCTACGCCCACCAGGGACAAGCCCAAGGTGGAAACACCGATTCGTACTATCAAGATGACCAATACTACGACCAAGGCTACGATAATCGTGGCCAGGGGAATGCAAACGATGGCTACTACGACGAGTCGTAAGTTTGCAGTCCGTTTCTCAATCTTTGGCGAACAGCAGGCTAACATTGTCTCAAGCGGTTACTACAATGCCGACCATAGCAATCCCTACCAGCAAGACGGAGGGTACTACGATGGCCACGATCAATACCAGGACGATTATTACAATGGGCAAGGAAACGAGTACTACGACCAGGACTACCAGCAGGGGTATAATGGCCAAGGCGGTCGTCAAGGTTCCGAGGAAGACTCGGAGACGTTCAGCGATTTCACCATGAGGTCAGACATGGCTCGGGCTGCCGAGATGGACTACTATGGCCGAGGTGACGAGAGATACAACAGCTACGGGGATGGTCAGGGTGCTCGTGGATTCCGCCCCCCTTCTTCCCAGATCTCGTACGGTGGAAACCGCTCCTCTGGTGCCTCGACTCCTAATTATGGTATGGATTACAACAACGTGCTGCCAGCTGGTCAGCGATCCCGTGAGCCATACCCTGCCTGGACCTCCGATGCTCAGATCCCTCTGTCCAAGGAGGAGATTGAGGATATTTTCCTGGATCTTACTGCGAAGTTTGGTTTCCAGAGAGACAGCATGCGCAACATGTACGATCATTTCATGATCCTGCTCGACTCCCGTGCGTCCCGCATGACTCCCAACCAGGCTCTTCTCTCCCTTCATGCCGACTACATTGGAGGCGACAACGCCAACTATCGCAAGTGGTACTTCGCTGCCCACCTTGATCTGGATGATGCCGTCGGTTTCGCCAACATGAAGGGCAAGGGTATGAAGCGAAAGAAGGGCAAGAAGAAGGACAAGAAGGCTCAAGAAGGCAATGAAGCCGAAACTCTTCAGGATCTCGAGGGCGATGACAGTCTCGAAGCCGCCGAGTACCGTTGGAAGACTCGCATGAACCGCATGTCGCAGCATGATCGTGTTCGCCAGATTGCTCTCTACCTGCTCTGCTGGGGAGAGGCCAACCAGGTTCGATTCATGCCGGAGTGTCTCTGCTTCATCTTCAAGTGCGCAGATGACTACCTCAACTCTCCTGCCTGCCAGGCTCTAGTTGAGCCTGTGGACGAGTTCACCTATCTCAACAATGTCATCACTCCGCTCTACCAGTACCTCAGAGACCAAGGTTATGAGATTCTGGATGGTGTGTACGTTCGCCGAGAGCGTGATCACAAGAACATCATTGGCTATGATGACTGCAACCAGCTTTTCTGGTACCCTGAGGGAATTAGCCGCATCGCCCTGCAAGATAAGAGCAAACTGGTCGATGTGCCGCCAGCTGAGCGATACCTCAAGTTCCAGGACATCAACTGGAAGAAGTGCTTCTTCAAGACGTACAAGGAGTCTCGTTCTTGGCTGCACCTCATTGTCAACTTCAACCGTATCTGGATCATTCACTTGACTCTCTTCTGGTTCTACGTCGCCCACAACTCGCCCACCATTCTCGTCGGTCCCAAGTATGAGCAACAGGTTAATCAATCTCCCTCAAAAGCCAAGAGTCTGTCTGCAGTTGGTTTTGGCGGTGCTATTGCCTCCCTGATCCAAATTATTGCGACTTTGGCCGAGTGGGCCTATGTCCCACGACGATGGGCTGGTGCGCAACATCTGACCAAACGACTCATGTTCCTGCTTCTGATCTTTGTTCTCAATATTGGTCCCGGCGTCAAGATCTTCATGATTCCTGGTCCTGCAAAGATTGACTTGATTCTCGGTATCGTGCATCTGGTGATTGCCATCATCACGTTCATCTTCTTCTCCATCATGCCTCTTGGTGGACTGTTCGGAAGCTACTTGACCACCAACTCAAGGCAATACGTGTCAAGTCAGACCTTCACAGCCAGTTACCCAAGACTCAAGGGCAATGACATGTTCATGTCGTATGGTTTGTGGGTTACAGTCTTCGGTATCAAATCAGGTGTTTCGTACGCCTTCTTGATTCTGTCGTTCCGTGACCCCATTAGGTATCTGTACATCATGAACGTTGACAGCTGTCTCGGAGACCACATCATCGGAAACATTCTGTGTGCTCATCAGCCGACCATCCTGTTGATTCTCATGTTCTTCACTGATGTCATCTTCTTCTTCCTCGATACCTATCTCTGGTATGTCCTTCTCAACACGGTCTTTTCCGTCGCTCGATCCTTCTACATTGGTTCTTCCATCTGGACCCCGTGGAGAAACATCTTTGCCCGGCTCCCCAAGCGTATTTACTCCAAAGTGCTCGCTACTACCGACATGGAAATCAAGTACAAGCCCAAGGTTCTCATTTCCCAGATCTGGAATGCCGTCGTCATTTCCATGTACCGTGAGCATCTTTTGGCCATCGACCATGTCCAGAAGCTTCTTTACCACCAGGTTCCCTCGGAACAGGAGGGAAAGCGAACACTACGCGCTCCCACATTCTTTGTCTCTCAGGAAGATCACTCTTTCAAGACCGAATTCTTCCCTAGCTATAGTGAGGCTGAGCGCCGAATTTCCTTCTTTGCTCAGTCATTGTCTACCCCAATTCCTGAGCCTCTCCCTGTTGACAATATGCCCACCTTCACCGTCATGATTCCTCACTACGGAGAGAAGATTCTTCTTTCTCTACGTGAAATCATTCGCGAGGATGAGCCCTACTCCCGAGTTACCCTCCTGGAATACCTCAAGCAGCTTCACCCCCATGAGTGGGATTGCTTCGTCAAGGACACCAAGATTTTGGCTGATGAGACTTCTCAATTCAACGGTGACGTGGACAAGAACGAGAAGGACACTGTTAAGACCAAGATTGATGATCTTCCCTTCTACTGCATCGGTTTCAAGTCTTCTGCCCCCGAGTACACACTCCGAACTCGTATCTGGGCTTCTCTTCGCTTCCAGACCTTGTATCGCACCATCTCCGGTTTTATGAACTACAGCCGCGCGATCAAGCTCCTCTATCGCGTCGAGAACCCCGAAGTTGTTCAGATGTTTGGTGGCAACACTGACAAGCTGGAGCGAGAGCTGGAGCGCATGGCCCGTCGCAAGTTCAAGATTGTTGTGTCTATGCAGCGATACGCTAAGTTCAAGAAGGAGGAGATGGAAAATGCCGAATTCTTGCTCCGTGCTTACCCTGACCTGCAAATCGCCTACTTGGATGAAGAGCCCCCGGTTGCTGAAGGTGAAGAGCCTCGTCTCTACTCAGCCCTCATCGATGGTCACTCTGAGATCATGGAGAACGGAATGAGACGTCCCAAGTTCAGAATCCAGTTGTCTGGCAACCCCATTCTTGGTGACGGAAAATCTGACAACCAGAACCACTCCATCATCTTTTACCGTGGCGAGTACATCCAGCTTATCGATGCCAACCAGGACAACTATCTCGAAGAGTGTCTCAAGATTCGCAGCGTTCTCGCAGAGTTTGAAGAGATGAAGTCGGAAAATGTTTCTCCGTACACGCCCGGTGTCAAGAGTGAGTCTACCAACCCCGTGGCTATTCTGGGTGCTCGTGAGTACATTTTCTCTGAGAACATTGGTATTCTCGGTGATATTGCCGCCGGAAAGGAACAGACCTTTGGTACTCTCTTCGCTCGTACTCTCGCTCAGATCGGTGGTAAGCTGCATTACGGACATCCTGATTTCCTCAACGGTATCTTCATGACGACTCGTGGTGGTGTCTCCAAGGCTCAGAAGGGTCTGCACCTGAACGAAGATATTTACGCCGGTATGAACGCTCTCCTCCGTGGTGGTCGCATCAAGCACTGTGAATACTTCCAGTGTGGTAAGGGTCGTGATTTGGGTTTCGGCTCCATTCTCAACTTCACCACCAAGATTGGTACTGGTATGGGTGAGCAGATGTTGTCTCGCGAGTACTATTACCTCGGCACTCAACTTCCCCTGGATCGCTTCTTGTCCTTCTACTACGCCCATCCCGGTTTCCATATCAACAATATGTTCATTATGCTTTCCATCCAGATGTTCATGATCACCCTCCTCAACATGGGCGCCCTCCGTCACGAAACGATTGCTTGCGACTACAACCGAGATGTTCCCATCACTGACCCTCTCTTCCCTACTGGATGCGCCAACACACCGGCTCTCATGGATTGGGTCTACCGATGTATTCTGTCCATCTTCTTCGTCATGTTCTTGTCCTTTGTACCTCTGGTTGCCCAAGAACTGATGGAGCGTGGTTTCTGGCGCGCTGCTCTTCGTCTTGCTAAGCAGTTTGGCTCGCTTTCACTGTTTTTCGAAGTCTTCGTCTGTCAGATTTACGCCAACTCGGTTACTCAGGATCTTTCGTTCGGTGGTGCCCGATACATCGGTACTGGTCGTGGTTTCGCCACTGCTCGCATTCCCTACGGTGTCCTGTACTCTCGTTTCGCTGGTCCGGCCATCTACTTCGGTGCTCGAGTTCTGTTGTTGCTGCTCTTTGCCACTTTGACGGTTTGGCAGGCCGCTCTGACCTACTTCTGGATCACCCTGCTTGCCCTGACGATTTCACCCTTCATCTACAACCCTCACATGTTTGCATGGAACGACTTCTTTATCGATTACCGTGACTACCTCCGCTGGCTTTCTCGCGGAAACTCTCGAAGCCACTCTTCATCCTGGATCTCGTACTGTCGTCTCTCGCGAACTCGAATTACCGGTTACAAACGCAAGACTCTTGGTGATCCATCCGCCAAGATGTCGGCTGATGTTCCTCGCGCGGCCATTGCCAACATCTTCTTTGGCGAGATCTTGGCACCCCTCCTGTTCGTTGCTGTGACGGTTATTCCTTACCTGTTCATCAATGCGCAGACTGGTGTTACCCAGGCCAACAACAAGGACGAGACGGTCGAGGCGACCGATGCTCTAATTCGTGTGCTTGTCATTGCACTGGCTCCCATTGGTGTCAATGCTGGTGTCCTCGGCGCCATGTTCGGCATGGCCTGCTGTATGGGACCTGTTCTTAGCATGTGCTGCAAGAAATTCGGCAGTGTCCTGGCTGCCATTGCCCACGCCGTTGCCGTCATCTTCCTTCTCATCTCGTTTGAGGGTATGTTCCTGCTTGAGGGCTTCAACTTTACTCGAACACTGTCTGGAATGATTGCCGTATGCGCCATTCAACGCTTCTTCGTCAAGCTCATCGTCTCCACTACACTCACCCGTGAGTTCAAGTCGGACACGTCTAATATTGCGTTCTGGACTGGAAAGTGGTACTCTATGGGATGGCACTCCATCTCTCAACCTGCCCGAGAGTTCCTGTGTAAGATTACTGAGCTGACCATGTTTGCGGCCGACTTTGTGCTTGGTCACTGGCTTCTGTTCATGATGTTCCCCGTCATCATCATCCCCCAGGTTGACAAGCTTCACTCTATGATGCTCTTCTGGCTCCGCCCAAGGTATGTCACTATGTTTTGACTCTGATAAAGAACACGATAGCTGACACATTCTGATATAGTCGACAAATCCGCCCTCCTATCTACTCCCTCAAGCAGTCCAAGCTCCGTCGCAGACGCGTCATCCGATACGCGATTCTGTACTTTGTTCTGCTGGTTGTCTTCGTGGCACTCATCGTTGGTCCCGCTGTCGCTGGCAAGATGGTTCCCGACTCTTTGACGTCGTCGCTTTCAGACATTGGTGGCTTCCGCCTGATGCAGCCCAACGACCTCGACAATGACAACACCAACGCGTCTTCACAGACGGGTACTGGTAACCCCAGCTACACTGGTGCTGGTCTTACCTCGTCGTCGGCCTCGTCGACGGACGGTGCCACTGCCAAGATCAAGCTGTTTTAAGGGGAGAAGCATATAGCATAGGCGTTTCTTTGGCGAGTTCCATGTCTGTATGCATGAAGCGTGGACTTGCAAATCACATAAACACGACGCATGTGTTGCCCGTTTTCTTTTCGTTTGGGTTTCGCATGATGAGAAATTGCAAGATTGGGAATTTTTTTTAGCACAACAAAGCAGAAAGATAAAGAGAAGAGCCCAGACACTGGCTGACCTGGCCTCTGGGAAAGGAAAGGGGAGGAAAGAAGGGTAACACATACATGAAGCCTGCCGGGAGTTTTCGACGGCGCCCATCTTGCGTTTATTGCGCATCTAATGTGTACAATGAGAAACATAGTAGCTTTTTAGACGGATAGGGAAATGATTTTTGTTCGTTATTTCTGCAACAAAAGATGAAAGATGTAAGGCGCGACTTGATGCATGTATTGAGATGCCATCCACGGCTGGTGATGCTGGACGCCGAACTTACTGGTTCTCGTAGCGACAACCGCACCCAAGGCCACAGGTGCCTTGGTACGCGTAAACTTGCAGAAAAACACCAGGTACCTATCTAGAGTACAGTACCTACCTACGTACCTATGTAAGACTCACTGGTGCAATGCAAAGGCGCCCATCATCGCATTTTCAGAAAAGAACTGTATGTTCTCCCCACCTCCTGCCTGCAATGTTTTCGAAAGCAAGACCAATGACTAGAGGCTTCGTCCAGGTTTCAGCTGAAGCAAGATGAAGAAATCACGGGGGGTTCCTTGCTTTGCTTTGCTTGTCACTGGATATCGCGTTCGGTTTAGGGGCACACGGGCAAGATGGCAACTTGGGCAGTGACCCAGACCAAACTTGAAGATGTACGATACGAGTTTTGTGTCCATACTTTTGGCTCACCTTTCACTACTACGGAATCCAACGTTTCGTAGGGGTCCACGGGGGGATGGTGCGTTACTCTTGCGGGAGCAGGCTGGTCTAATATGCCCATACTTTGTTCTGATTCTAATCATACAGCCCACAAGCGCTCCCCCCCCCTTGAGTCTCTTATTCTCTGGTGGTTCCTCCCTCTGCCTTCGGAAGCATCGTTCTGTCCTTCTCAGCCGGGGTGCCCAGCCTGGTAAGGCCGTTATGGCCCCAACGGTACAACGTTTCAGCAGGCTGTCCTGAGAGGAGCGAGGGTTTGAAACCTCGAGGGGGGCGCACCGCCGTAATCCCATCCAGCATCATGGTTTTGGAAGTTTTTTTGTCGGGATTCTCGGTCCCACCTGGCGGGCGTCCTCCTTCAGTGGCTCTCGTAGGCGAGACATACCGTCTGCGATCTTCATCACCTTTTCGGTGTTGGATTTGTGGATGTACTCGATGTTATACTCCCCCAGCACGTCGATCCATCTGCTGACCTTGCCATGGATGCAGCCTCGATTTGCCGTTGAGTCTACAATCCCTTTGTGGTCCGTATAAATCTTTGTCGGGTATGGTGAGTGGTTAATCAACCATTCGCACTCTTTCAACCCTCGGACAAGTCCACTCGCCCCAGATCTAATTCCCTCTCAAGTGCTCATTCTAGCTGCCAAATAGATTCTCTAGCTTAGTTGCTTCCGCGATCCCAGGATGTTTTGAGAATGGCTCGAAACCCATCAGTGCCATCGCTAGTGAGGTATCCAAGCTGGACATATACCGAGTGTTCAATGCCACCAGAATATAAGGTAGTGCTTTGTCCCATTGATCAATTGATTCGCCGTTTCGTTCCACGGCCCATCTGGAAATATTGATGATAACTGTGAGATCGGCCCCTATAGTTATTCCTCACTGGTATAGTGACGCCGCAAGCGAGGTTCTATCAAGTGCGAGCAGGAGGATCCTCGCGAGGCGCTCTCTCCGTTCCATGATGGTTAAAGTATTGGTAGCAAGCTGAACATCTGCTACCGGTTACATTCGACCTAGCTGGTAAAGCCACGCCGTAAGCGATGTTCAAGCAAGTGCGATTCGCGAGTTCTTCATGGTTGGCGTCGACCCGATACTCCTATTTCTTGCAGAGTTCTCGTGGTCTGTCGGCGCCCAAGTGAGTCAGGGTATATGAATAGCAAGCATGGCACCTGCCTTTGATCAACTTGCCTTTAGGTGGTAGAACGATGCCACAATTCGGATTGCTGCATCGCTCCTGCAGGTCAAATCTTTTTCGGCTTTGCGTCGCCTGGCATTATCGCGAGCAAGGAAGCACCGATGACACAAAATGCTTCCCACTGCTCTCGGCCCATCACATGAAAAACACTTGAGCATGTCTTGGGGCTTCTGCTCTATCCTCGTCGCAAGATCTGATGACGTGAAAAGCCCATGATGAGCTTTCACATGTAGTTGGAACGATCTCCACCGGCTCGCGAGTGTGTTGGCTCCGGTCGTGAAGTTGCACAACGGAAACGGACAATGAGCTGATGGTGCTTCGTCTTCAAGTATGTCGTGGCAGTTTGTTCCCCAGTCGGAATATAAATCATCCCTTCCCTGGCAGTCCTGGTGTGCGCATGGAGGATTCTGGATTCCATGTCTCGCGGCCATATGCAAGTCCAACGACACTGCTAGCACAAATGACTCTGAACAGTATTGGTATATCTCCTTTTGGCCCTGCCAGTGAACCCGAACGAAACTTTGTCGTCCGCCATAGCGACGTCTCTGCCTTGAGCGTAACTTGTTTCTGGATGGGATAGAGGATAGAGGATGGAGGTGATTTGCGCCTATATTTTGGTTAGAACCCGTTACGGACAGAAAGTCTAGTCTAATGGTTGAGAGCACTCCTTACTTGACATGCGGTTGTTGGTGTTTTTGTCTTGCCGTCTGTAGGTGGGATTTGGAAGCTCACCTACGCCAGGTAAACATCACAAATTGTACTATTTCTTTTGGCGACGTGCTTGCCATGTTGACCCAATAGCGCTCAATGTTTGACTTTCTCAGCGCTTGACCAACTATTTTTGATCCATACTTGTAAGCAATCAAGCAATACCTACCTTTGAGCATGAATATGAGCAGCCCCATCTTGGACCACATCTTCCTCTCCTTCTCCTCTCTCCCAACTAATCATCCCATCCTCATACAATCTACCTATATCCTCACTTTCGACCTACTTTCCACCCGCATACGACTTGAAACAACATCATACCAACAATACCTACGGCCATGCCGATCGAGCCGGAATGGCCTCCGCAGGATCTTCGAGCGCACCAGCGCCCGGCGAGTCGGCACCGCAGGCACCACCCGCACTGGTGGGACAGGTAAATAAATAAGAAAATAGAATATAACTTTTAAGTAGGTTATTTAGGTACCTGTACGATAATCTACCTTAGTATTATTACCTAGGTACTTAAGAGGCTTTCCAGGTACGGCCACTGTATAGGTATGGAGTAGCTGTGAGGGGAGATCATATCGAGGGTGGCATTGGGGCGGATTGGCAGGTGCAAGATAATAACGAAGATAGTTCCTCAAGAATAACATTTAAAGAGAATGTATTTGTTCCTCTCTTGATGCATTACTAAGAAGCAGGCCTGTGACACGAGTAGGCATAGGGATAGATCTTTGCCACTTGCGAATGGCATCACTTGGTGGACTAGATTCGAGTGTCACCAGCAAAGGGTTCGACAATGGGCTGGTCCAATACAGCTCAGAAGAGACCAAATATAACGTACCAGCACATGTCGTATTATCCAGTTCAAAACTACTTATACTGCATCTGAGACACGGCGCCTAGGTCAGTCTACCATCTCTCTCGAATGCATGATGTGCCATGTCAGGTCTAAACAAGGCCCTGGGATAGTAGCCGCATGTATAGCTGTTTCTGTGCCCCTAGTAAACTGGAAATTCAGTGACGTGCATAAATTGAAAGTGCAATTCCCTCCAAAGTCTCTCTTTTTACTCCCGGCATCTGGATGGCCATGTCTAAACCCAGACTTCCTGGGTATAAGACCGGAGGATCAGGCTGCTCGGAAATTAGACACTGCGTCGCAAGTTCTACGAAGTGACGCGACATTGCAAAGAAACTAGGCAGAGATGCGGACGACTGCAGCATTAGAATGCCCATATAAGTAGGCATATAGAGAGAAGGAGTTGAGACGGTTGATAGAGCTGGAGAACAAGTGGTCTAGTTTAGTCGCTAGGTGAAGAGAGTATGGTGACTGCTCAGTAAGCGTCTGTATTATAATATGTTGTACCAAAAGCTTGATTGCTTGGATTGGATCTGCATGCTACTTTTTACACTCGGGGGTTTCCTTCACGTAAGGTATTGGCGAGTAGATTTCTCGTTGAATCCCTCCGCCCTTGCGGTGGTTGATCCGCGGGAGCATCTTCCGACCAAAGAGCAAACAGAGATGGCATGATCATGGCTCGCGCCCAGGATGGGCACTGGACGTTTTTAACGGCACAGTCTTGTCACAAGAATACTGATCATGGTCAATATCAGACTTGTGCTGGCGTTGCCTGTCAACTTGAGTTGACGTTGTACAGACGGACCCTAAAGGGGCACCAGCGTCCTTGTACGCAGTCGTAGTGGGCTTTCACGGCACCAATTCCCTGCAAAGAGGCCGCCAGTGTCGGATCCAACGGACTTTTCAGTGACCCCGGCGGCCAAGACCCACTGTAACACGGTCAAAGCCTTGCTCTTTAGTGGTCAAAGTCTCCTGGAGAGCCGGCTCCAATGAGCGCGTCAGGCTATGGGCTGTTAATTAGTTAATTTGTGACCCCTTCTTCCTGCCTTGTGAGGATTCAACCGTCGTCCCTCATCCGTCAACGTGCCATTTTCAACGCCCCCAACGTCGCTCAACGAGCTGCTCGGCTGCCAAAGGAGACATTTGCGATTAGCGATAGGAACAAGGACGACAGCTCAACCCCCCCGGATCACCGATACATCCAATCCCATCGCTCGAATTGTCGACACGACATCGTCACCATTGGAAGCAGACAACCATGGAAGTCGACGCTCTTCAGGCTCGTCTTGGCGAGCTCCTCGACCAGGCGCTGGTGACGTTTCATAAACTTCCCGGCTCGGCCGTCGTCACTCGATACATCCAGTCCAGCTACCAGAATGACCCTGTGCGATCCGCCATTGAGTTGGTCTTGGTGCTCTTCTTCATCCGATACCTCATGTCGCCCTCGTATTCGACGCATAAGCAAAACTACGTCAAGTTGCGCGAGGATGAAATCGACGAACTGATTGACGAATGGCAGCCTGAGCCGCTGGTTGCTGAGCAGACCAGTTTCGAGGTTGCCGAGAGCGAGAAGCTCCCCATCTTGGTCGGGTGAGTAATATCATCTTTTGTTTCACATGTCTTCCCATAACCATTGACTAACCGGACTCTGGCATAGACCTACTGGACCCAAAACGAAACTCTCCAACGGACGAACCGTGACCAACCTCGCCTCCTTCAACTTCTACAACTTCAATGGCAACGAGCAGATCAAGGAAAAGGCCATCCAGGTTCTTCGCACCTATGGTGTCGGTCCCTGTGGCCCTCCCCAGTTCTACGGCACCCAGGATGTTCACATGAAGACGGAAGCTGATATTGCTACCTACTTGGGCACCGAGGGCTGCATCGTCTACGCTCAGGCCTTTTCCACCATCTCCAGTGTTATCCCTTCCTTCTGCAAGCGCGGCGATGTCATTATCGCCGACAAGGAGGTCAACTACTCAATCCGAAAGGGTCTCGAAGTTTCCCGAAGTAACATTCGCTGGTTCAACCATGGGGATATGGAAGATCTCGAGAATGTGATGAAGGCCGTTGCCAAGGAGCAGAAGAGCAAGAGGCTAACACGTCGGTTTGTCGTCACCGAGGGTCTGTTTGAGCTGACTGGCGACGAGGTCGATTTGCCAAAACTGGTTGAACTCAAGGAGAAGTACAAGTTCCGCGTCATCCTCGATGAGACTTGGTCTTTCGGTGTGCTCGGTCGAACTGGTCGCGGCGTGACTGAGGCTCAGAACGTCGATCCCCAAGCTGTTGACATGATTATTGGTTGTCTCGCTGGTCCTCTGTGTGCCGGAGGTGGTTTCTGTGCTGGCACCAAGGATGTTGTCGAGCACCAGCGCATCACGTCGTCGGCCTATACCTTTTCCGCCGCTCTGCCTGCTATGATGGCCGTCACAGCCAGTGAGACTCTCAACTTGCTCCAGTCCAATCCCGATATTCTGCTCCAGTGCCGCGAGAACATCAAGGCCATGAAGGCTCAGCTCGATCCCCGCAGCGACTGGGTGTCTGTCATTAGTGCCCCTGAAAACCCCATCTTGCTACTGGTGCTCAAGCCCGATGTTGTAAAGGCACGCAAGCTGGAGCTGGAGGATCAGGAGCGAATTCTTCTGGATTGTGCTGAAGAGGTAAGTTACTTGGATGGCCCGCCTACTGTGAAGTTTTGGGACTAACGCCATCATCTCCAGGCCCTTGCGAATGGTGTCATGATTACCCGAACCAAGACTCGCCCTTTTGTGCACGCCATCAAGCCCAAGGATGGTACGTGGTTCGCTCAGCCGTCGCTCCGAGTTTGCATCACTTCAGCTCTGTCCAAGAAGGATATTGAGAAGGCCGGTGTGACGATCCGCCACGCCATCACGAAGGTCATGACACGCAAGACGAGCAACAAGGCAGTATGAGAATATCTGCCGTAAGAGTAATGCCGTTGATTGTACTCGGATGCATGCCAAGGACAGAGAGATGGAGCCAGTCATGGCCTGGATGGCCGACTGTATATATTAGACTTTATTTGCTTAAGCACTTTTTAATAACTGATGTAGCTTGATGGGAAAGCTGATTAATGAGCAATTTATATTAATAGATGGCATGTTTGTTTTTGGCTTCTTGATGTTCTTGATCTTCCTGATCTCCCTGATCTTCTTGATCTGCAAAATGCTTGAGCCGGATATAATGCAGAATCTGTACACAAGTGAACTAACCAGGACTTTGTGCATCTGCCGGATCTAGGAGGATATGCTAGCGGTGGCTTCAGCCCAGGAGGCAAAGAGCCATGCCTTGTTGGGGGAGGTCTTGGCCTTTACCCCCTGCATGCCGCCCCCTTTCATTGCCATGTCTTGGCTCACCTTTACTTGCTCGCCTTGCCTTGGCCTTGCATCCCTACTTACCCCCTTGCTCCCCTGCTCCCCTGCTCCCCTACTCCCCCCAGCCCCCTGGTTCGGGAGGTGGGCATAAGCTTCTCGGGCTCATCGGAAAGGCAATTTTAGCGTTGCGAAGAAGACTGGCGACTGGGACGGGATGCATTGGGACGGGGGACGGAGGACGGCGGCTGAGGGGATGCCTACGTGGACGTTCCGCCCCAGTCTAGAACGGGCTTGAGACCAAGGGGAGCCAAGAGACGCCACGGGATGCACACTTACACGAGGATGAGGGATATGGAGGAGGAGAGGGTTGCAAAGACGTGATGTCTTACTTTTGAGGAGAGACGGAGAGAGACGGAGACAGAGGGAGAGAATGGAAGAAAAGTGTGTGCTGAGAGTTAAGGTATCATTTGGTGAGACATAGATGACAAGGTCATGACAGGGACATGACAATGACCATGGCAGCGTACCATTTTGTGGCTTGCCATCCTTGCCTTTTCGCCTGTTCTTGTTGGATCTTTGCTCCTCGCTCCACGCCGGCGTTAATCTTGGGATACGAAAGAAGCATGTGTGTGGGGAAACTAGTTGGTTTTATTTTTAAAAAAAGAAACATCATGACTATTATTTTTTTCTTTTTTTTCCATGTTCTTCGCCCTGGTAAGAGGAGGCTGACCAACAGGGCAGATATGGAGTGGAAATGAGATTTGGCTTTGGTTGAAAAGGCAGAGACAAGAAACAACAAAGAAGCGGATGATATGAGGATCAACGCCATGATGCTGTTTTGTTTCAGTTTGTAACCAACGGTGGGAATTACAGCAAGACAAAAAGAAACAAAAGGGTGTAAAAGAAAAAGAAAGAAAAGGATTGGCCGCTTTCCCCCCTTTGATGTGCTTGTGAATGACCCGGTGTCATTCCTTGTAAAATGCGCCAAGTCTCTCTCGCCTGGGCAGGAAAAAAAAA
>JALNIO010000531.1:91627-102902 GCA_023509875.1 Rugonectria rugulosa
TGGTCATGTCATCCCCCCTTCTTCTTGGCTTCCCTCGCGGCTTGGTCCATTCCAGAGCAAAATGTTCAGAGACCTGGAAGTCAAGGACGGACTATCCGTAACCTTGTTTTGAGGCGAGGGAATGCGGGAACGCGATCGAGGAGGTTGGCTGGACTCTTGGGACTCTTTGATCCATGGAGCACAAGATTCGTGGGTTTATACTCGGGATACCTTGAGCCGTAGTTACGCACATGTACATCGAACCCCCCGTCGGCACTGCCTGGCCGCAAGTCTGGGGAAAGACATTACGGAGTATGAAAGTCAAAGGCCTGTTATTCCCCCCTCGTACCTCAGCTACGGGCAAGGGAGGGTGAGACTACTGCAAGGCACAGAAAGAAGCCAACCCCGGCGCCTAAGCGTGGTACATTGCTCCGTACCTGCTCCGTACCTGGCACTCCGTACCTTCCTACGCGACTGCCTTGCTTACCTCTTGCCGAGAATGCTTCTTGTACACACCCTCAAGGAAGGTCAGGTCCAGGAACCATGGCCCCAAGGGGCGCTTTCCTTGAATTGTCTTTCGTTGACTCCTCTTTTTCTTGGTTCCTTCCCTGGTTGGTTGGTTGGTTAGTTAGTTGTTGATTGGTTGGTTCATCTCGCGCCTTCCGTTCTCTTTCACCCTCTTCCTCTATTATATCTCCTCACCCTCCATTCATTCACTCACTCACTCACCCACTCTCCCTCTTTTTTTATTTTCCCTTATATCACTCCCTCAATCCCTAAGTTTTGCATCTTGCCTGCTCTCCCTTTCGCCTCTTCCTTCTTTCGCCCCCCTTTCCCTCTTTTTGTTGCCCTATCGTCACTACACTCATTCAATCATTCATTCATTCATCTTCTCTTTTAAACGATACGGGCACTTTTATACACTCATTACTACAGAGACAGGATCCCATCTGCCTCTCTTCCATATTCATTCACTCTAACCTGTGGCCGGTCTCTCGTTGACCTCGAAACCACCTCGACTATCCTTCACATTCAGGCGAAGAAGTTTGGCGCTTTGTTTTAATATTCATTACTGCAAGTATACATATACATCACACACCCGCTTGATCATCATGACTCTCGTTACCGCTCTCGTTTCGGCATTGAGCTTGGCTTCCCTGGGCGCTGCCGCCCCGGCTCGTAAGTGACTTACACACTCTCAGAAAAGGGGACAAAACTGACCTTCCTCTTAGCTATTTACCAGAGGTTAGATGCTTCCTCTCAGCTCCAACACCCTCCATTCTATTCAATACTAACAAGAATCCAGCGGTGAGACTACCACTCTCCAAACTGTTGCGACCATTACTCGATACATCAACGGCCCGGCTTCTACCACCGCTGCCTATGCCGCGGCGACCAGCTCCGGCGCCGACGACGATTCCGACGATGACTCTGACGACGACTCTGACTCCTCCACTCTCCCTGGTGTCGCTTACGCTCCTTACCGCAGCGACAATGGGTGTAAGACTGCTCAGCAGGTCGAGGAGGACCTAGAGGAGATCGCAGGCGACTACTCTCTGGTCCGCATCTACGGCACCGACTGTGATCAGGTTGCCAATGTTTACGAAGCTGCTAAGAAGGTCGGAATCAAGAAGCTGTTCCTGGGCATTTGGGATATCACCGACGTCGCCAATGAGGCCCAGAAGATCATTGACGGCATTGACGGCGACTGGGACATTGTCGACACTATCAGTGTTGGAAATGAGCTCGTCAACAGTGGTTCTGCCAGCGCCTCCGATGTGGTTGCTGCTGTCAAGCAGGCCCGTAGCATTCTCCGTGCTGCCGACTACACTGGTCCTGTTGTCACCGTCGACACCTTCAATGCCGTGGCCGCCTACCCCGAGCTCGGTGATGCGTCTGATTACGTCGCCGTCAATGCCCACGCCTTCTTCGACAGCACCATAACCGCTGATAAGGCTGGCTCTTGGTTGACCGACACCGTCAGCAGCCTCAAGTCCGATTTCTCTGACAAGAAGGTTGTTGTCACTGAGTCTGGCTGGCCCCACAAGGGTATCGCCAACGGCTTGGCTATTCCCGGAACCAGCGAGCAGCTCGAGGCCATCACCTCGATCAAGAAGGCCTTTTCCAACAACGCCAGCGGGCTCATTCTCTTTTCTGCTTTCAACTGCCCTTGGAAGAAGATTGAGTCTGCCACATTTGATGCCGAGCCCTACTGGGGCATTGACGGCCGCATCGCCAAGTCCGACATTTAGAATGGGACAGCTACCAGTTCACACTCTCGATGTATTCGCTTATGCAGTCGACCATCACATGAGCTTCACTGCATGGCTTGATGAGAAGCCTTTTCTCTCTTGCAAACTCGGTCAAAAGTCTCCAATTCTTCAGTCATTCACTTTCATTGCCACTCCGGGCGAACCGCTCGAACACGGCTCGCTCTCGTACACAAATCTCACCAGTTCTTTTTCTTCGCCATGTTTTTTCATTTCAGTCTCATTGCTCTCTCAGCCTGCCTTGATGTCTTTCCATCTTCACATTTTACACTGGGGGATGGATACAACAGATAAACATTCCGGGCAAATTGGACGGCAGAACTTGACTAGTTTTTCTTAGTATTCTTTTTTTATTACCCGGATATTTTTGCAGGCATGCGTTTCAACCATCTTCCTCAATCAGGAGGAACTATACACACATTAGAACCAGGAGGAAAAACAGAGGAGACGACAACGGAGCCCAATGCTCCTGGACCTAGGAGCGACAAGGCACGCAAGAGGGGGCGACTCGGGATCAATGTTGATGGCACCAACAGGAAAAATGGTGCCGCATACAAACTGATTAGTTAGTTGGCATCGTCTCGACCTCCTCCACCGAGTTCGTCTTGTCTCATGAGTCAATGACACAAGTTCACATTTGCACTTAAAGTTGGAACATTGTATCTTGCGTGACCACAATTTGCTTGTATCGATGTGATGATGCTTGTAGCACTGATGACACTGGAAAACGACGACATCAACAATGGAAACGTCCGACTCCAATCCTGGTTTAATTCTATACCATCGCTTGACCATGACTCGTAATCCAATGCACGCTATCCTAACCTTTTCCTGCTCACGCAACTCCTTGACTATCCCTAGCCCTTCCTCATAAACTATCATGTCTATTCCTGTCAGTCATGATTGATTCGTGTTTTAGTTTCCCGAACTGCGGGATCCGACTGTGTAGCCGTAGAAATGTATTCCCGGCTGGCTATTGCCATGAAGTATTCGACCAAGTCGCTATATCAACGCCTCCCCGAATATCTATGCTAAGCTCTCTGCTGGACAAAATATGCAGGCTTGCGGTGAACATTGCTTGAAACAAAAAATTGAAGCAATTGCTTTTGGAACGGGAAAATCAAAAGGGAGAGAGGTAGGTGTCGAAACAGAATCATGAATGCCTCAGGCAAACTCGTACGTGAGCAAAGCCTCCGTAAGGGGCAAGCGAACAAGAACAACAAGGTCGGCATGACAGCATTGTTTGGGAAGAGACAATCTCGTCGAAATGCATGGACTGCATCCATGGCACAGCATGATTGTGATCATCGCCCGCGTGTCTGTCGTGTTGTTGTCAAGACGAGACACGCTAGGAGACGTACAATTGAAAGAGATCGTCCAGGTAAGAGTCCAACTCAATCACTCGGAATCGATCGCCCCATTGGCGAGCCCAGAGAGGGTTGGTCCATGCCCCGGAAAGGCTGAGCTTCCACGATACGACTTCCACATTCCAGCCCATTTTCAGAGCGCGATCCGCATAAGTGAAAAATCCGTCAGAAAACTTGGCCGGCCGGGCATCCCCGGTAGCCAGAACAAGCGTTCCAGGCTCGCCAAAGTACTGCATCACAGATTCACCAATGCGGGTCTGGAGTGTTTCGTCGACCATGTCCTCGACGTAGCGAGGGTGGCCTGAAGCCATGCGCGCTTCCTCGGGGCCTTGGCTGCCATCAACGCGTCGGTATCGGAGATCAACCCGATAGTCCAAGGACAGGAGATCTTGAACATAGTCAGGTTCCGGATGGTTGGGATGCATGGAGCAGCCGGCGTTGAGCACTTTGGCATGACGTTGGCGGACTAGCAGCTCGTTGAAGAAGGATATGTTTAGGGACGGAAGTGGCCTAAGGCGCACTGTTTCGGCGAGCAAGTATCTTGCTCGAAGGGCTTTCTGGAAGCTGATGACGATGTTGGACATGTCAACAAAGACGTGTATCCCATTTTGAATAAGACTGGGATTCTTGAAATGCAGAAAATTATCAACAGCACTCTCATGGATGAGTTTGTGCATTAAAGAGGCATGCTTCGCCTCCTGAGTTGGCACACGGTCATAAACCGGAATCATGGCCCCGTAACTGTGAGTCTGATAAGAAAAAAGAAGTTGACCCAAGTCTCGTGGCCCTGTTGGAATAACCGGCGAGTGTCGGGTCGTGGCTGTAAGTGTCTTTACACACTTATTGGACATGTCCTTGGCCCCTTTTTTAGCCTCTTCTTTGGCCTCCTCCTTGGCTAGTTTGGCCAAGGGGGAGGGCTCCCCAATAGTAGAACTGGAAGGGCTCGAGGCTGGTGTCGTGTAGGTGGAAGGTTCTGGGTCTGAATCGGAGCCGGAGCTCACACCCAGGACAGCTAGGGAGTCTAACCCGGGCAAGGTATTTTGGGACACAGCATTTTTGAGCGACGATGTCTTCGAAGAGGGAGGGGCTGGAATGGACAGCGGCTGTGCCAAACGCTCCGCGGTCTTGACGGGTGTTGCATTCTGTGACGAGCTGGGAACAAAAGACGGTGAGGAGTCGCCTAGACCTGACGTGGCCAACTGATCGAGTAACTTGGAGAAATCACCAAGTTTCACAACTTTATCTGGTCGTACAGAACCAGCAGGGCCGTCGGAAGGGACGGAAACATGGGTATTCGATGCCGTGGATGGTGCCGCCTTCTTGGGAGGACACCAGATAGGCAGGGGACGAAGCTTAGTAAAATCGCCAAGCTTCGTGATATTGTTGTGACTAGAGGAATCTTCGGGACCTGGCGGCCTGCTGCCGTCGTGGTTTGAGTGCCGACGATGGGACGGTTGAGTGATTTGGGACTCCATACTGAACAGATGCCTTTGTCACCGACATGAATGCGGATTGATGATGGCAGCAACTGATCGGGGAACTTGACCGATGAAACGGTGCTAAGAGGTCTTTATGAACCCGGGCAACGTCGGAGTGTCCTCTGAAGTACAAGAAATGCTAAGCAATTGTTCACGCAAAGGAGCCAATATTGTGCAGCCGTGTCAAAATTGAACGTCTGATAGATTCAGAACAGGCGGTATCAGGCACGCTGGTAAAGGTTTTTTTTCTTCCCCGGAAGCCTCAGTTAGAACGAGGACGAGATGAGTGGCGGTTGGTTGAGAAGAAAATTACAGCGATGCCAAGAGGGAAGAGAAGAAAGTAGAATAAAAACAAGAGGGATTGCGAAAAGGAAGAAGAAAATCCAGAACAAATATATGGTGAAAGATCTAAACCGTCGATATCGAAAAAAACAAGATAAAAAGAAGACAAGGAGAATGTTGAGAGATAATGTTATGCAAGCAAAGAGGGAGAATGGTAGTGGCGAGTAGGTGACTGATGCCAAGTGGGGGACTAAGAAGCCAATGAGACCACACGTGATGCGGGAGGTACGTAGTGAATATGACGAGCAGACGCAAGGCGATTCAGATGTACATATAGACCTTGATTCAGAGACGAAAGGGTTGATTGCTTGGGGGCTGCAAGGAGGTACAAGGGAATAATAATTAAATAAAATCGGAGAGTATGCAAGAGGCAAAACATAAAAATTTGAAACATGAAATATTGAAGCTGTAAAAAGGGTATGGCTCTAATAGGTCAATGAGTCAAGTCGGTCAGACGTCGTCGGCAATGATGAAGCCTTACTCATTGCTGTACCTCGTCCATCTCCACCTGCCTTGATGCCTCAGGTGGCAAATCAACAGTCTCGTCGCCAGCACAAACTGCCGCCGCTGGATGACCCAAACCCGCCAGCCAGAGACTGCCAATGCCCTCGACTTAATCTCACTACCGCGTCTAAAATTCATATTCGAGTTGATTGATTCTGATAATAGATAGAACGCCTACGAAGCACCACTCTATTATCATGTGATTGATTGAGGCTGCTAACCGGAGCGTGGGAAAAGTACTGATCAGCCGACCCAAACATGACGGTGGCCAGCTCCCTCAGATCGAATCTCAAGACTAAATCGCCTAGATGTGAAGCGATAGTCATGATTCATCCTGGACTGTTCTCACCACCAACGCCCATTACATCACTCTATACCATATGCCTACAAGTCTCTGGAGGCATCAGTTGCGTGATACCATTGAAATCATTTGAACCTGCTCTCTCTAACCAACTGCCTTACATATTCATCCCAACCGAAAAAAACATCGAATCGATCGTTACTCCTCAGCAGTGTTCTGCCCAAGAACAAGAGTAAAGGAAAATGAATCGAGTAATTACTCAAATAGTGAATCACCACCTTAAAACAGTAAATGGCCTTGGTTATTATTTTTCATGGTTGGGATACCATATTGTCCCAACGAGATTGTCAACCTTTGAGCACGTTTTCTCAATACATCAAGTAGAAAGCTCTTTCGTGTAATGAGAAATTCATCCAATATGATAAATGTCAACTCCATCACCGTCGAATGTCCAAACTTGCGCGGGACGAGTCTAAGCTGGGTCGTACTGAGCTGCTCGAGCTGCGTCTTCGTCGTGCTCGTATCTCTCCAGGGTCCGAGGGGTTCAGCCCTGTGGACTTTGCAAACATATTGAGCACATCAGTTAGTGAAATTACGCCGCTCAATCTCCCAGACAGGCGCGCTCCTGCCATCGCTGAAGCGGGAACGGTCGGCACAGGAACTGCAGAAGGGGTCATGGGCGACGGCGGTGCTGGAGGTACTACACCAGAGGCACTGGAGGAATTTCCTGGTGTTGGTAGAGAAGGTTGTGATGTAGGGGCTGGCGGGAAGCCTTGCGGGCCCATTAGAGGTGTGGCGGGAGCTGAAGGCGACGGAGATGCTGATTCTACAACCCACATGCGATGCGATCGCGTGGCAACGAGCTTGGCGACCGTATGGGCGAGAGTCGAATATGGGTTAACATAGAAGACGGGAAATACGTCCCGACCCTTTTCAACTCCCCTTTCGTTGAGAATAACAGATATGAAATGCATGCACGAATCGCTGAGAAGATGCGCGTTGGAGCTGCTCGTCAGGTGCCGAACGTCCTTTGTGGAAATGTTGCCTACAACATTCAAACCATTGTCGACAACGGCAACACTGGTGAGACCTTCATTATGCATAAGAGTGAGCGCATCGGAGAGAGGGGAGTCGGAGCTGGGAGACGTCAGCAAGCCGTAACTCATTATCTATATCCATCACTTACTTGACGGAAATGATTTGTTTGGTTCCAATTCCCAAATCGCGGAGCAGCACAGGATACAATCGGTCAATAGCAGGGAAATTCACGCCCTCATTCCAGAAGAATTCAACGAGACGAAGCTGACTGGCAATGCCAATGGCATCCCCGCTGGGAGATGTCACCAGGAGCCGATGGATTCCACTACCCAAAGCCTGAATAGCTTGCGACAGATCCCCAGTCGCCGTCAGGTGGACCAAGGGGTCTTTGCGGAAAAGAGGGAAGACGTCGCGCAAAGGAATCTGGCTGCCTTGCTGGGCCTTGGCCAGAATATTGTTAAATAAATCGATCTGATCTTCTTCCGGTTTGGCAAGGCCAACAACGACGAGGAGGTAAACGTTGAGATCGGTGAAATCAAAAGTAGATGCCGCTACTTGTGTGTCTGCATTTTCGCGAACGAGGACGACATTGGTAGGGCTTTTAAGGAGCAACTGTATCAATGGCACACGCCCATGGTCAGCGCATCAATCCAACGCTCGAAGACGAAGAAGATCGGGCATTCAGGATGCACAATGTACCAAGCACACCAGCATTATCGTTGTTGATAGCATTTAATACCATCAAACAACAGAACCGGCAGTTTTTCTCTCGTAAGATGGTAATTTGATGGAAGAGACTTACCCTTGTGGCGTCCTCGATACTATTATCGTACTCTACCCATTTGATATCGTCTGGGGAAACAAGCTCGCCAATGGTGACGTCTCGCCAGTCTCTACCAGCAAAGCGTGGATCGCCGTGCTTGTTAGCGGCTGGTGGGTGATTGAGAAGTTCCTGCAACGCAGCCTGGGTGAAGGAGGGGTGTCGTTGAGATCGGGGAGATGAGGGCGCATTGCGGAGGCCTTCGACGAAACTCTGGCGATGAGCTGACTTGTTGGTGCCATTATTGGTCCCGTTGCCAGCAGAGATTGACACAGAAGGGGATCGTTGGGTGAGAGCTGGTGGTTTTTGTGAAGTAGAAGAGTTCGAAACCGCGCTGGCGAGACTGGTTGAGCTGGTGGCGCGTGTGTCCTTGAGCTCGCGGGAAGCCGAAGAGGAATCCTGTGACGGGTCCATGATGTTCGGCGACCGCGGCGATGGTTGGTGGACGAACAATGCACGCGGGCGGGTTGATTGATGCTGATGCTAGAAATACAGAGCGACTCAAGTTGAGATGAGATGGGCGGTAAGTGATGGCAGGAAACAATTGGTTCACGGCAGCAAGCTGGAACTGGTGAGGAGGATGAGGAATGATGGCGGTGGGGACGGGAACAACAGTGAAGCAAGATAAATGCGATGAAAGAGAGGATGGCGCGGAGCGATGCCGGGATGGTAGGAAGAGTCAGAGTGTCACAAGACAAATCGCCAAGGTTGTGGAAAAGAGAGGCAAAGTAAAGGCAGTGCCGGGACTGGAACAGGCGATTTGATGGCGGATGGCGGTTGGCGAGTGAAGGAGGGGCAAGAGAGCACGAGGTACGGCGACGAGGGTGTTGGATGGAATTATGGAGGAGTGGAGGGGGGATTTGGGGGAGCAAGCAAGCAAGTACGGAGTAGCAACGGCTGTGGAAGCAGCGATGATGACATCGCTCCAACCAGCTTCCTTCCCTCCCAGATCCCTCGCATCCTTGCGCAGTTGCCCCAACTTGCCGAAGTCTATTCCTTCCTCCCGGTTCACCTGGACGTGAAAATTAGGTAGGGACACAACCTCTTGCGATCCGTCACTGCCGTTGCCGCGTCCCCACCACCTATACGCAAGGTACAGCGTGCCCTGCTCGCGGCCATCATTCCCGTCCCAGTGCATAAGTTTGGTGTTGTTCTTATTCAGGCGAGCAGGCTGGACGCTCCCATCTGACCATCCATTGTGTTGAGTGGAGAGACCCCGCGATTGGATCCTTGAACTCGGGCAAGGTGGGCGAGGCGGGGTTTGTCTTCGGGAATGAAATGACATTTCTGAGCCTGGAGGCCAGAGCACAAAATGCACTGTAGATCCTCCATGACGATTGCAGCCGTGATACGGATCTCCGGGAGGCTCAATCTGATCCGGTCTCAAATAGAAGCCTCTCTCTCCACTCGATGGAGTTTGTGATATCATTCCCGTGAACTTGGGTGTGGGAACGACGCATGTCGAAGGACCCGAGTAACGTATCTGGGCATTGGGACGCGTGGAAGTACCGGGAATGAAGTAGAGATGCGGATGATGCTCCTAAACAAGATATATTGTCTGGGCATGAACAATTGATCACGACGTCATTATTGGTATAAGAAGCTCACGAGAATTGTAATCGAGGCATGTGTTATATGAGGAGTAAGGAGATTGAACATGGGTCTCGTAATTGCATTGATCGGGATACAGAATTGATGATTTTATTCTTGAGAAAACGACCAAAGGGAGAAGACACGGCGCTCATAGCTTTGCCCAAACTCGAAGGAATTACTGTATATTCATTTCGAAATCCCTGGTTCCTCTGTTGGCGTGAAGCGCCTCATTTGACATGTTAAGGTAGCTAAGAATGCCCAGGTAAGGTACCGATGGAGTATATATATAGCCTTGTAATTACCCAGGTACGTGCGATCCCATAAGATTGGTGACTAACTCAACACAAAGGGCTACCTGAATGAATCTCAAGGCCTTGCGCTTTAGGCGCATTGATGTTTTAATTTCGCCCTACATGCGCCTGTATGCACAGAGCAACCTCCCAAAAGCAAGGAACCTCTAACTGTAGATAAGGTGCTAATTAGTATGGCATCGATTTGTCTCAATACGAAGTTTTATCCAAGCCCGACAATGACCACTTGTTTACTTTGTGGACCCAAGTAGATACGGATCATGCTGCTGTGGCCGCAGAGCAATACGTCGTACATAACCAAGGCTGAGCCGCAAGTGTCTCGTCTTGTCGCTTGTCCTCGGTTGCCCTCCACTAGTCTAACTTGGGAGGGCGAATAGACTGCTTGTCTAGAGCTGGGGTACTACGCGACAAGAACAATATGACCCGACGTGGAAAGGGCCCTTATTGAGATGCACTGGTGGGGTCGAGTCTCTTCGTCGATACGTTCCTGACCGGTTGGCTTGCTCAGGGTCCTACCTACAAGTATGCTGGATGCCTCGGTGCTACGCATTGATACTTGCATCTACTCCGTACCCAGCTCAGGGATTCATTGCAATACGAAGCTATAATATCTGTGGTTAGGTTGTTTATGCCAGTGTAAATAGCGTAGGCATCATTTCCCAACAATGGCACAGCCGCTGGCAAATTTTCTGAACCCTTCCCTGGGTCAACCATGTGGCTTTTCTTTTGGCCCTAGCCGCCCATCACTGGGTCAGGCAGCATCCTTACCGAACCAGGAACCTCAGATGTTTTTGCTTTGAGCTCGCAGTACGGATCACGGAGCAACCAGGCGTGCTCACGTACCGGTGCATGCCGCGGCACTTTTCCTGTTTTTTGTTGAAGACGGTTTCTGTTGACCTGATCTTGATTATTTGCCGATAGGCATATGCGTATGTAGGTATATAAGTATGAATAAAAAGATTCCAGCTTTCGTATCCCTTTGTTCCTTTGTCAAAGATGTGGAAGCTGAAATCTTGTACTCAATCAAGGACATGTGAATCACATAAGAGCCAACAACCGTGCAAAATACCTACCTACCTACCTACCAGGGTACACAAGGTTTCCAGGTACAGCATGTTTTGTTCGATTTTCACCCGCCGATATTCCATCCAACAAGGTGAACCTGCAGGACGTCGGCCGTGAGATCCTATTGTTTTTAACTCAAAACGTACATCATAACTGTGCATGAGCTTATAAAAAGAAAAGAAGAGAAGAGAGAGGAAGAGAAAAGGG
>JALNIO010000532.1:0-15281 GCA_023509875.1 Rugonectria rugulosa
TTGTTGGTTCTTTCTTTCTAAGACTTGGCTCGCTTCCCATCGATCGCACGTGTTGAATAATAAATAAATAAATAAAGAAATAATAAAAAGAAATAAAATTTTCATTCCCATTTGTTTGGCCCGCAACTACTTGATCGCCCATGTCTCTTAATAGAGAGTACCATCACCAATGACTAGCACTGGACTCGACTTTGTGTTTGGCCGGAACTTTGCAGCCAGCTCTCGACCAGACTTCCAACTCCCTGCCTCAAGCATCTGAGCCATGGTCAAGGTGACCCCCTCAGCCGCAAACGATTTCCCAATGATGGCATGAAGCTCGTCGAGCAAGGCCACGGTCATGGCCCGCCACTCCACAATCACATCGGATGCAGCATCGTACGCGGGCAGCTCCTGTCCCGAAGTCTTCCTCCCAGTCTCGAGGGTTCCCTCCTTGAGCGACAAGACTTTGAGGTCGTAAAAGAGGCCTCCGTTGCGGTACTCTGGCAGACCGGTCCCTAGCTCTGCGTTTGTCCAGGTGTACCCAAGAAGTCTGACGAAAGGCACCATGAGGGAGTAAGCCAGCCACTGCGTCAGCTTGTGGAATGGTTGGATGGTGTTCCTGGGCGACGTGTTTCCGTCTTTCTCGGCTTGCTGTGCAAGGACGGCGAGGGGCCACGCATCTCCGATGGGTTGTCCGTCGATGGTAGTGCGGTCTTTCGGCCAAGAAGGGATAAGAGCGCGTTGGAGGCAGGACCAGAGCTCCTCGTAGTTGAGGGCAGTAGGGTCCCCAGCTTGCTTTATCAGGTAGTCTTTGGTAAAATGTGAGAAATGCGTGTCAGAGGCTGGATTGATGTGTACTCACCAACGAGGTTTCCAGGTCTCCCAGATTCACCAAAGATGCCGGGTAACTTGAGCAAAGAAGCGCCTACATCCTTCAACAACTGAACGCGGGAAGAAACCCCAACCATGGGATTCTCAGTGGAGATTTGAAAGTACCGATTGAAGGCATCTTCCAGAGATAATAGACCTTGACCTAAACGAACTGTCAGCCAGATTTCTACTTGTCGCTCTGTTGGTGCCTATACCATCGACCTGATTAGTCTGTGAAGCAGGCTTAGAGACAAACGCTCCGTCTTTGAACATGTGCAGCGATGCGACAGCGATGCCCTCGCTCCTGGAGTAATACTGCTCGGTTCCGGGCTCCTTGAAGCGCCAGTGATCTCCGGCTCCGGCGTCCAAGAGCACCGAGACGAAGAACAGGTCGATGATTCTACGAGTAATCTCCTTCCTGTCCTCAACGCCGTCTTCTTTCCATTCTGCGAGCAAAGAGCTGACTCGATCAACATCCCCTACGTTGAAGTGTTGCCAACGACCATGCGGTGGGATCTGGTCGAATTTATCAGGGCCAAAATCACGCTTCAGGAAAATGGTTAGTATGAGCTCAAAGAATTTGTCGGATCGAAGATCTCATACCTTGATGACATTTGTAACGAAGTCGGCAACATCTGCCATGCGTGCGGAGTCGTAGTTGAAGTGGTTCAGCTCTCCCTTCTTGGCGGCCTCGAAGACTTTGGAGGCATTCCGGCGAACAGCCTGAAGAGAAAGAAGATAATCCCTGTCGGTTGACATGTTGATTGAAGTCACGAGCGTAGAACTTGGTCGTATTCTAAAGATTCTCGATGACTTGTCCTCGATTCTTGGTCCTTGACAGAAAGCTGATCGGATCTCGCCGTGAGACACTAAGGCGGTGGAGGTGACACGTCGGTGAGGCCCGATCAAGATGCCCGCCGGCGGCTTCTTACAGGCTGACGACCTCCACCCCTCCGCATTATCTTGGGCGTGAGCGAGGAATGTATTGGATACATGCGGTTTGGGCGACTGACACGGCTATTTCGTAGTACCAGTTCAGACGTGGCTCTTATCTTTGAGATGACACTTTTTAGCCACCCCTCCCTGCATAACTAACCATTCCAGCTTATGCATGCCAGCATATGTAGGTATTGTGCATAAAATGTTTCACTTGATAATGATATTCATTCGGCTTCTGCCAATATATTAGTTGAAACAAATCATGCTGATGCTTCCGAGTCTTACCAGAATGGCTGCGACACCTTTTCTCCCATAGATTTTGCATTTGCTTTCTTGGCAAGCCCTTTTCTTCTAGAGTCACCCTCTCTGCAACAGATCAGAATGTTGGGATACTTCCCTCATTGTTGAGTCCAACATGAGGGCAACGGTCCCTGAATATCATTGGATAATATTTTGCCAGATTTGAAGTGTTCACTGGTGAGAAGTGAGCAGGAACCAGACCCGAGCCGAAGTGAAGACGATCCCGCGTCATAACTGAGAATCATCAGACCCCCAAAGTTGGAGACTTGTTAGCAACAAAAGAAGTCTCTTCTCAGTCTCTTGGGTGCAGACCGACGGGAGATAATAAGGACGGGACTGTGCCGTTGAATAGTCTAGGCGCATCAATACATTGCTCTGCGCCAGTGACCCATTTCGAGTTGTCGCCAATGATCATGGTTGGCAGGTCTGATGTGTCTAGTAGTTAGACCTCTATGGAAACAATATGAGTAGGGTTAAGTGAAGTCTTGGGATAATTTCACACAGCCTGGGAGGATACCATCTCGGAGCGTATGGCCGTACAAATTGTATGAGTAGAGGAATCAGGTGTAGGATCGTGACGCAGGCGAGTAAGGATAACTTCCCGAGATCGCAAGTCCCATCCATCCCGACTATAGGACCTGCCAGTCTATACATCCTACCCAGCAGCATAATAGACCGGCCCGAAACTCCTTAAAGACGGGCTTCAGAAGCTCCTATTTCGGAGCAGCAATCACGAGTGACGTCCGGTGGAATTTTCTCGGAAACTAAGATCAGTTGCTTCAAAATGGTTTTGCTATATGTTACCTAAACTTCTCCTTGGTCAATGAAGTTTTCGGATGATTTCTCCGTGTATTGGAACGCCGGAAGGGCATCCGATTATCTCGAGATCTACGCTAACATGCCCGGTCACTCACCCGACCTGGCATCTCGGGTGCTCCAATTGGCAATTCGGTGAAATCTCCCGATGAAATCTGAATCGGGATACGAATAATTCAGAAAGCTTGACCGATAATCCGAGCAAAGCCAAAGTGAAGGCTCATGAAGGGAAATATATAACTGTACAAGATGCATCACTTACAATGGAGGACCATAGACAAGAACCAACATAACTCATAAAGTCACGAATTACAGGAATCAAATTTCATAATGGTTCTCGTGCCCCATAAGCCACAGCAGTTTGCCATCCTTGGCGAAGTTGACGATGCTGGCAAGAAGATCCTAACCGACGAGGCTTGCCAGTTCCTCTCGATTCTGCACCGCTCATTTGAGTCTACTCGCAGAGAACTTCTTCATCGCCGAGTAGTTCGCCAAGCAAAGTTTGATGCTGGAGAGCTTCCTGACTTCCTGCCTGAGACGAAGGATGTTCGTGACGATGGTCGATGGCGAGGCGCTGCTCCTGCCCCTGGCTTGGCCGATCGACGAGTTGAGATTACTGGTCCGACTGATCGCAAAATGGTGGTGAATGCCCTCAACTCCAACGTGTATGCGTACATGGCCGACTTTGAAGGTATGAATACCGCAATGTGTTTAGGGGGAGTAATAGGGCTGACTATCATAGACTCACTTACACCGACGTGGAGCAACGTTCTCCAAGGCCAAGTCAACCTTTTCGACGCAGTCCGACATCAGATTGACTTTACGCTTGGGGCTAAGGAGTATAAGCTTAAGGAAGGGAAGCTTCCTACTCTCATCTGCCGCACCCGCGGCTGGCACCTGGATGAAGCTCATTTCCTGGTCGATGGCGCTCCCATCTCGGGAGCTCTCTTCGACTTTGGCCTCTACTTCTTCCACAACGCCAAAGAGCTCATTTCTCGTGGAATCGGCCCCTACTTTTATCTGCCCAAGCTTGAATCCCACCTTGAGGCCAGGCTCTGGAACGACGTGTACAATGTGGCACAGGACTTTATCGGAATTCCCCGGGGTACCATCCGAGGAACGGTCCTGATTGAGACCATCACAGCGGTGTTTGAAATGGACGAGGTATGAAGAGCTAGCATGGCGCAGTGAAGACTTTACTGACCAGATCAAAGATTATCTATGAGCTCAAAGACCACATCGGTGGACTGAACTGTGGCCGTTGGGATTACATCTTCACCTTTATCAAGATCTTCCGCAACCGACCCGACTTTATCCTCCCAGACCGAATCGACGTCACCATGACCGTTCCTTTCATGGACGCCTATGTGAAGCTCCTGATCAGCACCTGCCACCGTCGCGGCGTTCATGCTATGGGAGGCATGGCAGCGCTCATCCCCATCAAGAACAACGAAGCCGCAAACGAAAAGGCCATGGCCAATGTGCGCGCCGATAAACTCCGCGAAGCTCTTGCCGGACACGATGGAACTTGGGTCGCTCACCCAGCTCTCGCACCCATCGCCGAGGAGGTGTTCAACACTTACATGCCCACAGCCAACCAGATCTTCCGTCGCCCTCCTCTTGCTCAAGTGACTAGAGACGACCTTCTGAACTCTAATGTTCCAGGCAACATTACTCTGGAGGGAGTCAAGAAGAATATCCACGTCTGCTTGGTGTACATGGAAGCCTGGTTGCGCGGTATCGGATGCAGTCCTATTAACTACCTCATGGTGAGTACTCACACATGTCTACCTTCGACGCAGATCTAATACCATTTGTAGGAAGATGCTGCTACAGCTGAAGTCTCTCGAAGCCAGCTTTGGCAGTGGGCTCGCCACAAGGCCAGCACTGTCGAGGGCATCAGACTGGACAAGACGTTAATGCTGAAGCTGCTGGACGAGCAAGTGGCAGAGCTTCTGAAGTCAGCGAGCGGGGAGAACAAGTTTGAGGTGACTGCTGAGTACCTACGAAAGCAGATTACCGGAGAGGAATACACTGGTTTCCTGACTGAGTAAGTGAAACGTTTTCTGCCATGATCAATAGTTTAGATCTAACGAGTAACAGGTTGCTGTACGATGATGTTACCTCCAAGAAGGAATGATGACATTTCATGAAGCAGAAAGAAAAAGAATAGTGAAAGCACTTATTCAAGGGATTCAAAGCGCTTGGAAGTTTATGGTTCGCATCGGGATGTAACATATATGATAGGTATTTTGACAATGAAAGCATCACATCAAACTAAGTCGTCCTTTGGCATTTTATTCTATGTATTTCATGTGATAAAAAATTTCAGAATATCAAAGGCCACTAGAGATATTTGAGAGTATAATAGGCCGGGAGGAGAGAGGGTAATTGAGGACGTTGCAGTAATGAACATCACTACATAAGCAACGCCTGATACCACTCTTCAGGAGTCGTAACATAGGAATTAATTTGGTTAATATTTAAGAAATTTACTAGATAAGGTCTTCATGTCAAGAAAACCTTACATCACAGTCAATCTGCTCTATGATTGGTCTTTGTACACCATTTTTTATCCCCGAGCCTTTGGCTTGCCCTCGAAGTCGCTCAGTCAGCAACCCAGATCCGTCTTTGCTATCCTCCCCTGGTCTAAGACTAGTGATACCACCACATATTGAGCCAAAGATCAAAGCTCAGTTAGCCTGCATTATTAGGTTAATTTCCACCTACTGCAGGAACAGCAGACGGCGGAGCTCCAGCTGGTTTAAAAGTCACGGAGGCTAGACCCACGATGAAGCTCGGGTGAAACTTCCGAGCTGCAAACAAGGAATAATTAGTCACTCAAAACATCAAGATAAGACAGTTCCCTAACTTGGAGTCATAGTCACTCCAATGAGTCCATCAAATTCGACGATCGCGTTTCAGAAAATGGCGACCACATTTCATCTAGCTATCCTAGAGACCGATGTCACGCCGACCTCAATATCGGGCGTAGAGGGTACATACGCCGATACGGTGGAACGGTTTGTACGCCTTGGACTCGGGCAAACCGAGGGGTCGGCTCCCGATGTCAAAATAACAAAGTGGAATGTGGTCGAAGGAGAGTCATACCCTTCTTTGGAAGAAGTTGACGGGCTCTTTTTGACAGCCGGAAGTGCAACCCCTCAACTCCCCGTCAAGCCTAGTAGGTGTCACTAACGCAGATGCCAGGGTATTCAGCCTATGATGATTATCCTTGGGCAGTCCGGCTCATGGACTACATCAAAAATGCATATGAAAAGGAAATCCCGATTTTAGCCATCTGTTACGGTCACCAGCTTCTTGCAAGGGCTCTGGGCGGACAAGTCACGCTGAACCCCAAAGGATCTGAGCTTTCTGTTACCCCGGTGAAGCTCACAGAGCAAGGAATCGAACTATTTGGTGTTGAATCTTTGGTTAGTTCCCATAATTCATGGCGACTCTGGTTTCTCGGCATTGACAATTACTCTAGAATATTCACCAAATGCACTTGGACGCCGTTGTGAGCGTCCCACCAAACATGGAAATCATTGGTTCGAGCGATCGCTGCAACGTCCAATTGCTTTATCAAAAGGGTAGGGTGTTGGGCATTCAAGGCCACCCAGAGGCGAATGCATTCATCATCAAGGAGTCTCTGAAGGCACGTCTTGCCCAAAAATTGATTGATGAAAAAACCTATGAAGACGCATTATCTCAGGTTGATCGGGACCATGATGGCAAATTGTTTTCGCGAGCAGTGCCCCGATTTCTCTTTGGTGAGCGGTTAAGTCAGTAGATCGACTTAGAATACATGATTTAAAATGTAAGAGGCTGATCCAAAGGTTTTTACTCATGGTGAATTGTTGTGGCCGGTGTTATTTATCGCTCAACTCTATATTGACCTGATTATTCACTTAGGATTAACCAGAGCATTGTCATGTTTGGCGACATAGAGAGGTGAAATATATGAGTCTATTTATCTAACAAATTACACTTTTAATGTTCAAGAGTAGAGTCTGGCCTAATCAAGTACTGTACAATCATATAGAAGAAGTAAAGAAATATATCTATACCAATGAGATAGGTTTTTATTCCCCTTTGGCGTCGTCGCTTCCCTTCCACCAACGCCATATCGCTTTGCAATAGAACCATGTTTCGAGAGTACCGAATATGCTCAAAATGACGATAAGGACAACTTTCATATTTTTGCTGAGGCCAAGAGCCTCAAAACTAAAAGCTGGGTACTCTGGATTACCGCTTTTGCTTTCATGTGGGGAATTTCCCCGTCTATCGGATGACTTTGTGTCGTTCTGAACATACAACGCTCGTTTGTGGGAGAATTGCCGCAAGTGTATTTGTAAGCTGGTTGTGAGCAGGGTCGCTTGCGGTGTCGGCCGCGCGCGAGTCAAGGAGGTTGCAATGAGGCGCATGTTGAGGGCTAAAGACTGGTACAATTTGATGATTGGCTTGATTTGAGGAAATTTTCACTTTGGAGAATCTGGAAAAGGGATTTCAATGAAGTTTTCCTCCATATTCAGTCAGAAACCGAAATACGAGGCAGAGTAAGCAGGATCAATAGCTGGTCAGCTCCTTCACGTGCTTTGACACGTGATTCTCTTCAATCATCCATTGAGACATCCACACAATGTCATTCGAAATTTGCCAAGGAAACATGCTGGAAGTTACTAGGTGCCCAGCCTGTCAAGTGAATGATTACTATAAATTGGTTAAGTACGGATAGCCATTGGCCATATCTCACATGTTGACCAGACACACTCTCCTGCGCCGTACGTAGCAGCAGGGGTGGATGATTCAGCTGCGATTTCAACTACCAATCAATCCAATCAATAAAAGAGGGGAGGTCATTCATGTTCGGAGTAGAGCGAAACGTTAAAGGGGGCTTGGGAAGCCAAGGCATCCCCTCCGTCCGGCCAAAGCGCAGTCCAGTAGACTTTCCTACCCTCCATCAATCGCCCGCTTCACGCATCGCCCTGATCTTGAGATCTCTCCCCCGCGATTCCAAGGATCCTTTCCCCCAGACTTTGGGCTCGACGTGCGGGGACCATCGTGACGCTTGAACGGTTAGGATGGCAAGAAAATGGCCAAGGGCATCTCAAGCTGGAGTCAAGCTGGAGAGGATGGATTCTCCAAGTGCGGGGGAACCAATCCGAGCGAGTTCATGATTCGGACCCCAGGTTGCCTCGCCCATTCGGCCCACACGGTAGGACGCTATCAGAAGGTCGGCTACGAAGCCCGGCAATTCAACTCGGGTGCGCAACTGCAAAGAACCTGGCCAGAGCCCAGGGTCCAGGGCTCAGGACCCAGGGCTGCCAGGGCCCCAGGAAGGGGGTAGGATCATCCGGAAGTATGCTTTGACACGTGTGGCCAGAGACGTCGATCTCCTCATCTCCTTGCTTTTTTGTCTGCTCCTCCCAGTATTCCGTGTACATTTTGCTGTCATTTATCTCTTCCGCTTCAAACACTGAACACGCTTTCTTCGGCTTTTCGTTTCCCCTTTAATCGTCGCAAGGATACTGCAATGTCAGAGTCTCCCCCTGGCGACGACCCGCTTCGCGAGGCCGGCGACAACCCCGACGTGGACGCGTCCAGCGAGGGTCAAAAACTGCCCTCGGCAAAGGCCAACAACAAGAAGCGGGCATCTCGCGCCTGCTTGCCGTGCCGATCGAGAAAGGTTCGATGTATCGTTACTAGCTCCAAGGAGCCTTGCATAAACTGCCGACTGGACGACAAGGAGTGCATTTTCGTCGCTAGGTCCAAGATTGTGTATGTCGCAACCGGCTGTTCGTCCCTCTCAGGCTTCTCTAATGTCCTCCCAGGAGAGGGGCCGCTCGAAACTCTGCCAAGGCTCAAAAGGCATCTGTGCCGTCGGTTTCGGCCCCGCAACATGGTTCAACGACGCATGAAGACGGTGTTGCCTCTGCTGTCGGCGAATCGGTGCCGACGGTCGAGGATCCGATGCCTGTTGATCTGCCCCAGCAAGAACTGCTAGAGGAGCTGGACACTTTTGATTATGGTGAGATACTTCCAAGCACTTCATGACAAGTATCGTTGCTTACTTGGAGAACAGGCACCCTCGACATTCCTCAGTTCTCTTCAACATGTCCTCACCCAGGTCTGCTTGAGTGTCCGTGGTTACAACAAGACACACCTCAGCAAATCCTCTTCGACCCTACTAACCCTGAATACTCCATCCTGGAAGCTCCCAACACCCAGTCTCTCTCTCCAGAAGATCTAGACTATGTCTATCGTCAAGGATGTTTTGTCGTACCTCATAGAAATATTCTCGATGAGTTCATGCAGCAATACTTCCTTCACATTCATCCCATGTTGCCGATGCTCAACGAGGTTGACTTCTGGAACCTGTATCTACCACACCTGTCAGAAGGACCGCCCGCCGAGAAACTCCCTCTCATCGTTCTTCAGGGCATGCTCTTTACTGCATCCAGTGTGAGTATCTCATCAACGCCCAAGAACGCATCACGTCTCTGACTGGATCAGTTTGTTTCCCGATCGACCATGGCTGCTCTTGGATTCAAATCCGTTCATGATGCAAAATCTTCTTTCTACAAACGGGCCAAGGTAAAGAGAACATTCCTGCAATGGCAATTCCATAAATCTAACTTGAGCAGCTTCTCTACGACTTTGGGCTAGAAACCTCGTCCATATCCATCGCGCAAGCAGCGCTCCTCCTCTCTCATTCACACTTAATTCCCCTTCCTCACGGCGCATGCAAGCAACTCGGACCAATGTGGCTGGGTCTCGCCCTTCACTACGCTCGAGATGCTGGCGCTCATCGTTATCACTCAGTCTCAACCGATGCATCAGATGACCCTCGAAAACAGGAAAAACAAGCCAATGTTCTGAAGAGATTGTGGTGGTGCTGTGTTATCCGCGACAGGCTTATGCCGCTGACTTCTCGACGGACCATCAAGATTACTCACTCAAACTTCAACTTCTCAGACAACCCTCTGCTATCAGCGGCAGATATCTCGGAGGAAACCAGCAAGTCGAGAGTCTACGATCCTGCAACAAAGAGTTACCTTGCCGAGTTGATGGCGAAGCTGGTCGAGCTATGTGTAATCCTCACCGAAGTTCTCACTCTCACTTTCCCCATGTTCGATGATTCCCCGCGGGCTTCAACACATCCGGTCACTGAGGAAGCAAGAATCGTAGATTGCAGGATGGCACTACGGCGGTGGTACAGCACAGTTTTACGTCTGCGGTCCAGTCAAGGTGTGGATATTGTGAAGGATTCAGAGGCTGCCGGAGCTCCCAAGAACTCCATTGTTCTATTTATGAACCTCTTGGAGATGTACTATCAGTAAGTTGGACAGAGAGCTCTTCAGATCATGACTGACATTGAGTATAGCTCTGCAAGAATGGCTCTGTGCCATTATGAGATATTATACTGCAGTCTTGCAGCGCCATCTCGGTATCACGGTCGTACGGTTGAAGCCCAGGAGAGCAGCAACGAGCTCCAAGGCGCAGTCACACAAGTCACACAGTGTCTTAGGAGGCTGGTTCGTCTTCGTCTTGCACGATGGCTTCCGATCAGCGCGTAAGTACATTACCCCAATCTCCGAAGCACTTCTAACGCCTGCTCAGAGTTGGCTGCACCGCGTTTCCACTTGCCCTGCAGATTCTTGACGTGAAGCTCTTCAACTCGACCCATCCGCCTACCCGAGAACCGAGCAACGTGCCCCTGTTTGCTCAGCACAAGCAGCAGCAGCTAAACGTTTTGATCGAAGCGATGAAGACGTACCGACCGCGGTATGACGGTGTCGATTGGGTAGCAAAATCAGTCCGCTACATTGTCGATTTAGCTCAAAGGCATCTTCCCATGCTCGAAAGCCGGAGCGAAAGTTCCATCTCCAGCTGGACAGAGATATTGCAGCTGTATCCGAACTATTATCTGCGTTTGGCAATGACCATGGACCTGAGTATTCGCAACGGCAAGATACCACAGGAGACCGACTTCCCCCAGAGCCTGCGAGGGGTATTCGAGGGCAAACTACTAATGTCACCGATATCCATGATGCTCTTGTCCGGTGTCGACGGCTCCAGCCAAGACACGGAACAGGGATTCCAAGCTCAAAACACTGCACATACAACTTTGCAAGGTCACGGAATAGCGTCAAACGAGAGTGTGACGAGCACTTTCAGGCCGGAATGGAATGACTCAACCGGTAGCCCTTCAACAACTCCCCGAAGCTCGGAATTGGGTATAGATCCATTAATCTTGGAACTGGGGTTCGAAGCAGGCATTCTCTCGCCACTGGTGGACATGGAGTTTACCAACGATGCGGGAGATCAAGACTCCAGTGTCACAGGGCCAACAAGTCAATGGGCTGCTAGCCATTCGAGTTTTGATACGACGAGTCTGGGGATTGGTGTAGACGAGATGCCAGTAGAAAGTTTTCTGCAGGCATGAGGTGGAAGCAAGCGACGTCGAGTCAGAGGACCTTTTTGTCTATAGAATCCTTGTAAAACTATACCACGTATTATCTTATGATTTAATTGCCAGGCCAGTAGGCCAATACATTCTGCAAGACTGCAACCCCAAGGCTCAAATTTCCTTGTATAGAATCACGCACCTTTACTCAAGCAGCACCGTTGTCAATCTTATCATGCGCCTATGGCCTTTCTCAGCACATCAGACGAGAGCAAACTCCTTTACTCCAAGCCTCTCAGGGACGAATACCCTTCATACCGACAATGACATCAGAAGGGGCTTTGAGTCATGGATTTTTAGATTCCCCCTGGGGGTCTCAACAATATTTTATCTCTGAATGAATCTTTAAACATGTTAGCTATGATCGGAGGCCTTGGATCATCTTCTTCTCTGCAACAGAGGTATCCTTAACTCGTACTCTGAGCGACTACCATATCAATACAAAATAGGTCCTTGACAAGTTTATTTAAATGAAGACGGTCTACAAGAATTTAACCAGCCCTTGTGGTATGATACCAGTAAAGCTGTTTTGCATATCCACACAAGTCAGCAGTTTATCTCGTAAGAGATGGGCAGGCTAATTGATGTGCCCTCTCAGTGAGCAACGGAAGCTCAAGGGACTTCTTCAAATCTGATGTAGTTCCAGCCTTCGTTGTTGAGAGTATCGACGTCGGCAGTATGAATTCAAGGTTATTGTAAAAGCACACATCCTGGAGGCGATTACCTTTGTCTTCATCTAAACTTTCCTTTACTAAGAGAAGGAAAAAAGAAAGAGAAACAGGAACAAATAGGATGTTAAAAATGAGTATCCTCAACTAGGTTCAAAAGAAAACTCTTATAAAAGGATTGAAAACTAAGGTTAGTAGAAGTGGTCGGCTCTAGGGTAGTTGGCCTTGAAGAAGAGATTATTCAAACGAATTGCACCACAAACATCGATCCTATCTTTATCTATGTATAGAGAGGGATGTAATTATAGAACCAGTAGTCGAAAAGACCCTTGCGAGAATAATATAGAAAACGGTTGTTGTAATCATGTCGCATATATGCCTGGTGCTGTGAAAGACGGCTGCCAATTAGCCATTTCAGCTTTGACCTACTCTATAATTTGATCTTCCCCTTCCTCTAAAGAGATGTATTCTTTTTGGCAATGAGTGTTAAATTGACTAATTATTTTCGAATCTTTCTTGCCTGTCATAAAACCTCCCTGTTCTTTCCTGCGTCCAGAACTTGGGCACCCATGTAACATTCGAATTCGTCGTAGAGCGCCTACGCCACACCCTTTCCATATCATTGTAGCCCTCACCTTCTACATGATGCAGAGCTAGCAGTCGAGAATGTGACAAAGTGTCGAGACAACTTCAAGCCAAAGAACACTCAGGACTCCAGGCACATCATCTCAGTTGAGATTGGGCATCTCGCATTCTGGCCCACGGGTGTCGTCGCCATCACTTGCGTCACGGCACCAACTCATGTGAGCGACAACCTCAGACAAAGTGTGAGGTGTCATACGGACGAGGACCCGATTCGTGACAAATACTGCATCTCACTACGTTCGGCAGGTCTCCGACAAGGAGCATTAGAGGACATGATCCCTGCCCATCTGAAGAAGGCAGCCATGGAATTCACAGCCACCATGGCATACGTGGACATGGAGTTTAGTTGAGCAAGGAGGGCTGGGCCAGCCATTTCGTACTCGGAACAAGATAATTCCAGCCCTTCACATCTATGTATGGCCTGAGCATTGATAGCTATCCAGGGACGGGTAGGCAGGCGCTGCTGTCTTTGACATGAGACAAGAAGCAGTCTAATTTATTGACTCGTCCTTTCAGCCCGTCAAGCTTGAAACACATTCCCCAGCGTTCCAGCGCTCGTCTGGGCTGGGAGCCAGTGCATGGCATGGAGGAGGCACGGAGGATGAACACCCATCCATGGAATTTGTGGATTTGGAACGATCGAGAGCACACCATTGAGTTGAATGACCCAGCTTACCTGAGCCGGTTAGAGTAGTTGGCTGGGCAGGGTAATACCGGTATAAGCCCGCAGGATTGACGTGAGCCACTGCCTAATTCCTGTTTTTATGGCACTCTGAAACAGTGATTTGGAACCGGGGCGGCTCGGCAAGATGGCTGTGCTTTTCTGCGAAGATGGTGCATGTTTGGGAGGCGTCGATTGACTGTGGTCTCGCGGCGGGAAGGCTATGCAGAGTCAGATGGAAGCGTCCGGAGACAGTTTCGCGGAAGCGTCGGGATGGACTGGAAGAGATTTGTTAGTTAGTTGGCTTACAGTGGGCAACCCAACAGATGCAGCAGAGGGAGAGGGGTTGAGGGGCTTTGGGTCCTTGTATTTTCTAGTGCATTATAGCGCGATGGTGTCAGGTAGGTAGGTAGGCGACGGTGCTGCTGGATTCCTGGTTGCCAGCGGGACTGTCTTGTCTGTCTTGTTGCCCATTTCCATTGTCATGGCGTCTGGGGAGGTATCAGATTAGATAGGTTGATAGGGCAAGTTGGCAAGGTAATGTACTCAAGTACTGAAGTACTGTAGGCGTGCCTCTGGGAGGTGACATTGACGGGCAATTACCCCAGAAACCAGACCCGGGCGATTTGGCTAGCAGCCAAGCAGCCTAGGTCACTCGGCAAGTCGGGTGGCCATGGGACGATTGAGCGAGCGGGCAGATCATGACTGTGGCGGTCCTTGCCAGAGACGGTAAGACGCGCCGCCATTCGCGGGGTGGCGTCTGAAAACCAGTTCGGACCCGGGGGAATTGCAAAGTCTAAGAAACTACTTTGCCTCGTTGATGAAAGAAGGAGGAGGAAAAGTCTGTGAATCATGGAGAAGACAAGGACAAGGACCAAGGACAAGGACAAGGAGATGCTGCTGTTCGTTGTTCGTTTCGTCACCGTGACCGAATTCGATTTGTGTCTGTCTGCTGTACCCCGTTAGGTACCTTGCCAGTCTGTCCTTGATGCCCCAGGCCGAAATGCGACCGGCAGACAAACGGTTGGACCAACGCAGCGGTGGACATGGAAGCGGCCGACCCGAAACACCCGAAAAGCAATTGCTCAGGAAAAAAAAAAAAAAAAAACGACTGCGAGACTGGGCGGAAGATGCTGGACAGAAAGGTACGGAGAGTAATAAATGAACACGACGACTTGTGGCTGAGAGAGGTGAGAGTGAGAGGTGAGAGGGTAATAATCAGAATCAGGAGTAAGTCAGCCGCCACTCCCGCGCTTTAATTTCTGACGTGCCGTGCGAGGTGGAAAGTGCAGGCACACTCACTGTATACCAAGTACCGGTAGGTACCGAGAACTGTATCAAGTACCTACCTAGGTAGGCACTTGGGCACAGAGAGGTAATGCATACAAACTCACATACATAGGTACAGTATGTGTGTACCGTGTTTTCCGATGGGGAATGGGGAAAATGGAGGGAGCCCGTTGGATCCTGGCGATGATCTTTGCTCCTTCGCATCAGGAGGAGGGAATCGGGGGATGGGGGGAGGGGACTGCTCTTTTTTAAGTATCACTTTTAATCAGTTTTATTCATTTTATTTTTAAAAAATCCCCATCTGACTGTTTGTGATGAGAGACGAGAGCATGTGGTTTGTCAGGCGTGGTGTGGTTGGACCGGGATTTGATGGATGACGATGACGCAAATTGTGAACGGAAATGTGTGTGAAGTGCGAAATACCTGATGCATTGTTGGGGGTGGTCATGGTTCCTCATGGTTCCTCACGGTTCAGTTAAGCCTGTAAATATGTGATGCCAACCAACACCTACGTCGCACTGAGCTGGATTGGCGACTGGTTTAACTGCATGCAGGGAGAATGAATGGACAGAATGAAGAGATGCTCGCTCGTAGTCGATCCTGGTTGGTCTATTAAAAGAAGAATCCTAAGCGAAAAAAAAAA